>JANEHK010000161.1:111497-126262 GCA_025960845.1 Tachycineta bicolor | reverse complement strand
ATCCTTTTGTTTGTTATATTTGTAAAATCTGCAGGGACAGGTGGTGGAGTCATTGTAGGCAAGGAACCCCTCCTAGAGGAATTTGCAGCCCCTGTTGGGTACTGCAACGGAACATAACTGATTGGATTCTAGAATATAAAGTTAAACATGAGGGGTTAGTGAAAGAATCAGAAGAATGGTGGAGGATTTTTGCATTAGGGATTGAACCAAAATATTATTGTTATCACCCTAATGAACCCATCCTGTTCATAGCTGAGATTGTTGACTGCACCTGCCGCACACGCCTAAAGGGAATCCGGTGTGATACACCCCCGGTTAAATATCGGAACTGGGATTCCTACGTCAAGAGGCAACAGAATCGTCCCCGGGGACCTCCTGAAGAATATCCCTGCTGCCGAGAAGATGGTACTCCTCGTGGCTCGATGCAACTGAGTCGACGAGCAAGGCAGAAGGATAAGAAGTTGTGGAGGAAGGAACCCCCAGGGTGGGACAACAAAACAATATTCGGGGAATTGCCTCAAGAATGGGAATAGAAGCGAGGACCCTGGGCAGGGGGACAGGTTGCAGTCTATAAAATGGAAAAATCCTCAGATATGCTTCCATCCCTACGCCCCCAATGATGCTCGCCACTTGACCCAGCAGATTACTTTTCTTTTGTTAATGTTATACTTAGAAGGAGCTAATGCCGTAGATACTCTACCACACCAGCCCTTTTAATGGTCATTAACTCGATGGGAAAACTCTAAAATTCTCTAAGTCAATGTTACTGTGGGGGCTCCTTTCTTTAATGTGACCAATTGTGAGCTAATGGGTCAAGACTGTACACCAGACAACCTATGCCGCTTTGGGTGGAATTCTAAAGCTACCTATTGGTGTCCCAGTTCAAACCCAGGGCAGGGATATTACAGTTTCCCTAATGAATATTATTGTGCTTATTGGGGGTGTGAAACTATTGCAATGGGATGGACACCTACAAGACAAGATAGATATCTTAAGGTAACCTGGGAACCACATGGGTGTGACCCACCCGGTTATGCCTTACACGGTAACGTATGGAAAAAAGGAAATTGTAGATCTCTAGGAGTCTTAATTCTGGAGCACCAAGATCCTGGATGGGTAATAGGACGAACCTGGGGAGTAAGATATTGGCAACCTAGAACTGATAGCAGAAGCTTAATACTAATAAAAAAAGAACCAGTCCCACATGACCCAGAGAGTGTAGGACCAAACCCAGTACTGGTAATAGAGGCAGAGCTGGACAAACATTACAAACAGCAGTGGATCGGGAGAATTAACAGTGCCTCAGGCTGATGCCCCTGAAGAAGCTTCTAAATATGGTACTCTGTGGAAAATTATGCAAACTAGTTATGGCATTCTAAATAGAACAAACCCCGATTTAACAAGAGAATGCTGGCTTTGCTATAACATCTGACCTCCTTTTTATGAAGCCATTGGGGTAACAGCTAAAACAAGAAGAATAAATGGGACTAATCCAAAAGAATGCCTTTGGAAAAAGACTAAAGAAAGTACTCAAGGAGTAACGCTCTCTCAAGTAACCGGACAGGGACGGTGTGTATGTACTGTTCCCCCTAATAGAGAACATTTGTGTAACATCACTGTGAAAGACCCAAAGAAAAAACAAAAAGCAGATTGGTTACTCCCGGCTCCCAATACTCGGTGGGTTTGCCAGAGTATAGGAATTACTCCTTGTTTATCTCTAAAAATTTTCAATCACACCCATGACTATTGTATTCAAGTAACTATTATACGAAAAATTACTTATCATCCAAAAGATTATGTCCTTGAACAACACACAACCCCAGAACATCACCTCATGAGAAGAGAACCTTTCACCGTCCTGACTATAGCAACTCTTCTAACTGTAGGAGGAGTAGGAGCTGGAACAGGGATAACCTCATTAGTCAACCAACAGAAAGAATTTAAAGCACTAAGAATTTCTGTAGATGAAGATTTAAGTAAAATAGAAAAAGCGATTGATGGGTTAGTAAAATCAGTTAGATCACTGTCAGAAGTAGTATTACAAAATCGAAGGGGTTTAGATCTGCTGTTTTTACAACAAGGGGGCCTTTGTGTAGCACTAAAAGAGGAATGCTGTTCTTATGCGGATCACACAGGAGTAGTAATCAATACTATGAATGAACTAAGAAAGCAGATAGAACAGCGGAAAAGAGAGAGAGAAGTACATCAAAGTTGGTATGAAAATTGGTTCAACCACTCTCCTTGGTTAACCACACTGCTTTCTACTATTGCGGGGCCAGTAATTCTGTTGGCACTCGGGCTTACCTTTGGACCATGTGTATTTAATAAACTAATTACTATAGTGAAAAGCCGGCTGGAAGCGGCACACCTTATGCTCCTTAGAACTAAGTATGACCTGATACCTGAAGAAGAAAATTTAGAAACTTTAGAGTTAGCTAGACAAGAACTGCAAAGATACAGTGAACAAAAATAAGTAAGAACAAGCGAAATGGGGGAATTGTGATAAACATAAACTGTTTTTGTTCACTGGAGGTTAAATAACTCAAAATAACAAGAAGTTACTATGTTACTATTTAAGCTTATAGAAAAGCCATGTGCAAGCATGCTCTTGCTCAATCCTTTGTTTTCTGCTCCTTAATCAGCTTTAAGTTTCAGGAACTCAAGCTTCGTTACCATATCAGAAAGAAGGCACTAAGGGATACTAGAGAATGATTACCACTCTTCATCTCTGCGACCATCGGGAGGCAGAAAAAGAACCCCTAGCAGCACGCCGCACATGCGCAGAATACTACAGGAAGAACACGTCAATCGGAGGAAAAAGCAAGATAAAAAGAAGGACTAAGAACTTTCCCGTGCGGCAGTTGGTGAAGCAGAGACTTCCCTGTCGCCCAGCGCTGTATTTGCCTTTGCCTTGCTTGCTGCAATCTAATAAATTCCTATTGGAACTTTTCTTTGTGTCCATAGTCTATTACAAGCAGCAGCCATCGTCTGCTGTCCAAATGCCTGGCAGCTCCAGGGCTGCTCAGGGGATAGATGGAGAAGCAGATTCTTGCTGAATGAGGATGAGGATGGAGCGCTCTGCCAAGCTACGCTCCTGACTGTTCCCAACCCTTGGCACCACTAGACATCCTTGCAGCCCTGGGCCAACGCTAAGGGACTGTTCTCCCCACCTCCTGCCCCAGCCCTCCAGCACAGATGTACCAAAACCCCCTGCGAGGCTTCCTTCTGGGTTCCCAGCCTCGAGTGGAACCTGTGGCCGGGCCAGTGAGAAGCTGGCCACCCAGTTGATTTTGGGCTGGTGTTCTGGTCACACAGCAGCAGGTGCAGCTCTGCGCATCTGCGCAGCACCTGCCTTGGGGACACACGGAGGTGGCAGGTTTGTGTGGGGCTGGAGACACTGTTGAGGGTTAAGTTTTAGAATTTTTCCCCCCCCATGAGTTACTTTTAAGTACTGATAGTTAAGGGTGCTTAAGGGGACAAAGGAGGTTGATCGATGAGTTTTGGGAGAGAGAGGAGGCTCCTGGGGGGCAAAGGGGGAAGGACTTTCATTTTGCTCTCGGTTCTCCCGGAGAGCACGGTCAGCGACTGCAAGCTGCCTGAAGTCCACAGCTAACGGAGGAGCCTGGTCCTGGGATTTCTATCATCTGTTGGAGCGCCCAGGAATTCGGAGTTTCTTCGTTGCCCTGCTGGATTCTAGGTCAGCCCGAGACCAGCCGCTGCGGGTTTCTCCAGCGCTGCCCACCTTGCCTGCCAGGACACCCCCCTGTCTGCCGAGGACAATCCACCGCTTCCAGCTTCCAGCCGGAGCTCCGGAGCTTCCCGCGTTTGCACTCAGGGTTCTTAGTTCTGTTTTACTGTTTTTATAAGTGCTGTTGTTTGTTTGTCCTGTTATATTTACTAGTAAAGGACTGTTATTCCTTCCCCATAGCTCTGACCGAAAAGTTTTTTTTTTTTTTAATCTTCCAAATTATAATAATACGGAGGGAAGGATTTGAATTCCTCATTTCCTAGAGAGGCCTGCCTCTCCTTAGCAGACACCTGTCTTTTTTTTTTTTCAAACCAAGACAAGACACCCATCCTGCTGGAGCCCCCGTCCCACCAGTGCTGCTCCCTCCCATTACTTAACAGCATGTCAGTAATTCCTGGCAGGCGTGGAGGTGCCTGTCTCCCAATAAATGCCATCCATGCTGCTTAATCTGGATCAGGGGAGGAAGACCTGGAGCTCTGAGGGGCTTTGGGAAATCAGCAGTGCCTGCTGTGAGTATTTATATAAGGTGGCTGTGGTGTGCAGTGACAGAGACAGAGCTGGGACCATGCCAGAAGCACCTGGAAGCTCTGCCAGCACCTGGGCACAGGTGAGGGTGGGAGGGCAATGTGGCTTCACCGGGGCCAGACTGCTGGGGGCTCTGGCTGTACCAAGGCTCCCTCCAGAGCCTGTGGATGCAGGAAGCCCCGTGGCCCTTCCCTGGGAAGGCAGGATGCTCCAGGGCATTGTCCATTAGGACAGAGGGATGAAGCCAGGTCCCACAACACTCCATCAGCCCCACATCCACTGGTGTCCTGCCCCTCTGGAAGTAGCTGTTTGAGCTGTACTTTACACAGTGCATGGACCTGGAGGGATGGTGGGATGAGGAGATGAGAAGAACCTCTGGCCATTCATTACACAGGAAAAAAGAAGGTGGCCTCTTTCATTTCCATGTTATTTTGAACTCTGCTTCCTTCCCTGGTGCTTGGTTTGGAGCACAGCGTGAGCATGGGAAGAGATGTAGGCTCTGTCCATCTCCCCACTGTTTTGGGGAGGGGAATTATCTGTTCCCCAACTTGGGCGAGGCTGAATCCACCCAGTTGGGATTTGGCTGAGCTGAAGAGACCCAAGATGAGTCCTGCTCTCCACCTCACCACATTCTGCAGACCACGCAGAGCCAATGAGTGGCCCTAGTCACAGGACCCTCATTAAGAGCGTAACAAAGAGACACAAACAAAACTCAGGATTAGGTGTCCCAGGCACAGTGCTGGGGGCCCTGGCCAGGCTGAGGATGTCCAAGTGGGGCTGCCTCCTCCTCCTCCTCTTTCACCTGCCAGTGTGAAGGTCACAGTTCACGTGTCCCCCTGACTGTGGCAGAAATAGCACCCGTTAATCTGGAACCTAAGCAGCTCTCCTGTGTGCAATTAAAGAGATCACAAGTCCCAGCCCTGGGGAATGTGTGCTGGCAGCTAAAGCCCTGCCAGTAGGGCTGCTAGGTATGGCAGCTCCCAGTGGCCATAGGGGAACAGGTGAGCTATGTTTGGGAGGAGTTGGTACCCAGGTGATAAATGTTGTTGAGCTGATGCAGGGTCCTGGGAGGAGGTACAGCTCCTGCAGGGATATCCTAATCCCAGTGCTCAGCTCTGGGGGTTGAGCCAGAACCAAGTGCAGTCTCACAGGAAGAGCTTGAGTGATGGTGGAGGTGAGGAGGATGAGTGGGGCCTTGCTGGAGCAGTTTGTAGCTGCCCTGGGCTGTCCTTATGCCCCATCCCTAGATCCAGTCCCACAGCCATTCCCACAGGAGGGTTTCCCACACAACGGCTGTGGCTGGGACAGGGTTGCAGTGGGAATTCTGCTTGCCTGGCAGCCATAAGGTAGAGCTACTTTGGGCTTTCCACAGTCTTCTCTTTGCTGCGGCAAACCTGGAGTTAATGATGCACTAATTGGGTCAGGTGAGGACAGCCTGGGAGTTATGAAATGATGCTGGGCTGAGCAGGCTGTGTTGGGGACAATGGTAGCTCTATGTCCCACCCCCTAGGGGTGGCTGGGCCTTCCCTCATGGTTCAGGGAGGGTGAATCCTGCCTTCACCCCATCATCTTGTACAGCAGTGTCCACATGAGAAGGGTGTCCTGTGTGCCTTGGGCCATGGCAGCTCCCCTCTAGGTGAGCAACCACATGGGCACATTGGCCATACAGGAAGCTGCCTGTGCCTCCATCCTGTTATCCAGCCAGGAAGGTGAGGGAGGGAGAACTCCAGGGTGGTCCCTCCTTCTCTGCTACCTCCATCCAACCCTATGTCCAGCCCATCTCCCCTTGCCATGGGAACAGCTGCAGAGAGCCCCTGTGGGAATCCATACCCCTTCCCACCAGGAACAGAGCTTCTACCTCAATTACCATCACCTTGCTCCTAAGCCCCCTTTACCAATCCCTCTAAGCCGCTTTCCCAGGGCTCCAGCAAGAGATGTATTTATAGCCCACTCCTACTCATGAAGCATCTCCCCAATTAATCAACTAATAGGATTCTTCCCGCAAGTCCCTCTCCCCGGAGCACTCACTCAGACACACACCCCCTGCAGCCCCAGCCAAGGCTGAGTGGTTGAGATCAGATGCCAGGGGAGGGACAACTGGGGGGTGGGGGGGATATAAGAAGTTGCAGGACTGGGAGTAGAAGGGGAGAATATCTGTCTGTCCATCCACCTGCCAGGTGAGTACGACCTGCTCTGCTGCTTGGGCCCTGCCTGGGCTTTGGGATTCTGAGGGTTTGGAAAATAGGACAGGGACACTGGTGCTGGGTTGTGGCTGGAAGGAGGGTTGTTTACAGTTGAAAAATGAGGAAAATGTGGACACAAATTATACCAGTGTGGCTAAAGGACACAGTGGAGAGGTCAGGTAGCGGCATAGGACATCTGAGCCAAGCCAGGGAAGGTCTGAGTCCCTTCTTTGGGGCTTGGGAGATGCAGAGCAGGAGTTCAGCTCTTCTCTCTGCCACCTTTCATTGCCTCATCCCCAATTCCTGGGGTCTGGAGGGATCCAAACTCTGCTCCCACTCCCTTTGCACCCTCTCATCCTGTGAGGATTCCCAAACTTCACATCCCACAGCACCCAAGGGCCTCAAAGATCCTGAGCTTGGGACTACTCTCTCATCTTCCTGTGGGGAAGAGAATTGTCCCCTTACCCTCATGGCTATTTCTTCTCTCTTACCAGCTTTCCTGAGGTTGTGTTCAGAGGCAACTCTGTCCACGTGCCCCTGGGGCTTAAGATCTTGCCTGGGCTTAAGCTGTGCTCATGTCAGAGCTGCCTATCCTTAAGAGGCTGAGCTCATCCCATTTAATATCCCAGAAAATCAGCTGGTGATCAGTGGGATCTTTACAGCTTCCTTTTGGACACAGGCTCGAGCCAGTAGAGCTTGGGCAGGGCTGGGAAGCTCCAGTCCCAATCCCAGCATAAAGGGATGGGGCTGGAGGCACCCTGTGTCCTGAGACCCTTCTTTCTATTGGGCAGTTGAGCTTCCCTTGAGCTTTCTCCCTGTGTTTTCCTCACCTTCCTGTGAGTGACAGGACAAAATGAGCCTGTTCCTACCACTGAGCCGTGAGAGCCAATTTCCAGCAGACAGCAAAAACTATTAAAATTGAGACTCTATAAGGCCTTTTGTTCATTTTCTTGCCTTTGCCAGTCTTAAACCTGCTCCACTGGGAATCACCCCTGTGCTTACTCTTTTCTGGAGCAACACTCCCCTTTCTCTCTCCCACTTCATCACCTTTTTGGCCAGGAACAAGGAGCTGGCTCAGCTCCCATGTGCCACCCCAAAGCCAAACCTAGAGCTCCCGAGCTCTGCAAAGGTGGCAACGCCATATCCCAAGGGCTCTGCAGTTTGTTGGGATGTGCAGGATGTTGGATGGTGTCCACGGCTGGGGTTGCCTCTTCCCCAGCACCTCATCCAGTACTTTCCCTGTTTCTCCCCACAGATTTCCACCTGGAGATTCCTGCACTGACTTAAAATGGCAGAGGGATCAAAGTAAGTATCTTTATTGATTTATTTATCTGGAATTGGGTTGGAGCAGGGCACTACAGGGCAGGAGCAGAGGGGGAAAGTGAGACCCCAGCTTGACCCAGCTGCTGCTCCTAGGGGCTGGAATGTGAGCTCTCATAGAGTTCTGTGTTGGTCTTTCTCACTTGTCCTTAAGACACAAAATCTACCCACTCCTTCATGGTCACCCTGAGCTCAGGAGCACATCTGGGGTAACCACAGAGGTTGGGCTTGGCCTTGAATTTGCAGGATGTGGAATTTCCCAGGGACAGGACACTTTGGTGTAGCTCTTGGTGATGTACCACATTTGTAGGACAGCCCATCATCTCTCCATCCAGCCTTGTCCAAGGCATTCCCAAACATCTGTTTTTTCCACAGGGTATTCAAGAAGACCAGCCCCAACAGCAAGGTGAGTCTCTGTGCCCTGTCCCCTCATGTGGCCAGCCCAAGGTTTAGGTTGTGCTGGGGTCCCTCTGGACTGGATCTGCCCACAGGATCCAGGCTGGGTCTGCCTTCCCTTTGAAATCTGATTGATTCCTGGGCCTGCCACAATGCTACTGCAGGGCTGGCTTTTCAAAATAGAAATTAAAAAATACCCTGATATGACCCCTTAAAGGTGATTCTGGTCCAGCCTGGTGACAAACCCCACAACACAACTCAGGGCTTCAAAATTTGGGCCAATTCTATGGCAGTCATTAACTTGCTTTCTTCCTCTTTCCCCATCTGCTACTTCCAGCTTTCCCTCTACCTGGGGAAGAGAGACTATGTGGATAATGTGGATTCAGTGGAATCTGTAGGTGAGTGGGGCTGTGCCCAGCACTGAACGGGAAGTACAGGCAGGAGAGGCTGGGGAGACCAGTCCCAGTGTTTCAGGCTGCTGGTAGAGCAGGAGCAGCTCTGGAGGAGCAAATGCCATGTTTTCCTGCAAATATCCTTAGGAAAAATAGTGGGAAAAGGGACAAAGTCTCTTTGCAAAACAACCCAGCCACAGTGTTGGTGGAGACGCTGGAGGAGGCATCACCATCCCCCTTGGTAGCAGCTCTTCTCAGTCACCTTCCAGTTGCAAAGTGGATTATTTGGGTTTAAAAAGCTGTGTTTTAGCCAAGATCTTCCCAGACAGCAGAGCTTACCAGTACTCCTTTTGCTTGTTTGCAGATGGTATCTGCCTGGTCGACCCGGAGTACTTAAAGGACAGGAAATGTATTGATACAGAAATACAGCATGAGGGGAGGGGATGGAACCAGCTCAGAGCTCAGCAGCAACCTGGGACTGTGCTCAGGTTAAAGCTGCTCTGTGTCACTTACAGCTCATTGTCCATTGGGACCATGGCAGCAAAGGACGTGAGGAATCCTGTTCATATTTAGTATCTGAGGTCCTGAGAAGTCTTGTTTCTGCTGAAGAGTTTTTAAATTGTTTTTCTTGCCTCTTTATTAACACCCTGTGCCTTGCCTCCCTCCCACCCTTCCCCTCGTCCCTCTCCTGCCTGGCTCAGTATATGTGACGCTGACCTGTGCCTTCCGCTATGGCCGCGATGACCTTGACGTGATCGGCCTGAGCTTCAGGAAGGACATCTATGTGGTGACCACCCAGCTGTACCCACCCGTGCCAGACCAGGCCCCCAAAACCCTCACTCCTCTGCAAGAGAAGCTGATGAAGAAGCTTGGGGAGAATGCCTACCCCTTCACCTTTGAGGTAGGGGCTGCTCAGCCCCTCCCAGCCAAACAGCTCCATGGTGTCATCAGGGCTCAGCCCTGAACATGCCCTTTATTCCCTTTTTTCTCTCTTTCCCTGCTCTGCCCAGATTGCCACCAACCTGCCCTGCTCCATCACCCTCCAGCCTGGGCCAGATGATGTGGGAAAGGTGAGCTGCTGTCCCCAACCTGTGTCCCCTGGACCATCCTCCCTGGCAGAAGGTTAAGCTGTGGGGTGCTAAAAATGAGAATTGATTCTCACAGCTCATGGAGTGAGGGGTGGGAAGGGAGGATGGCTGGAGTCAGAACCAGAATCTCTGGGAATGCAGTGGAGGAAGGAAGGAAGTAAAGGAGCCTAAAGCTCAAGCAGCTCTGAACCCCTCCTGCTCAGTAACCATATATGTTCCCCCAGGCCTGTGGCGTGGACTTTGAGGTCAAAGGATTTTGTGCTGAAAATCTGGAGGAGAAAATTCACAAGAGGTATTTTCAGGGGATCCCTATCCTCCCTTTTGGCCCTAAAACTAAACCACAGGATCTTTTTGGGGTGGCCAGCTTAGGGGTCACGCTGAGGACCTTCTGTCAGCCTGTGCCATGCTTGGATGGGGAGCTCTGCCCTAAACTGGGGCAGCGGTCCCTGTGTCACATCCTAAGAGCCAGGTGAAACGTTCACCTTTTGACTGGAGACACTGTGATGTCCCCAAAGAGTCCCTGTGGCCCCTTGAAGGCCTTGCCGAGGCTGTGGGGGACACTGGGGGTGTCACCTCTGTCCCCACAGGAACTCTGTGCGCCTCATCATCCGCAAGGTCCAGTTCACCCCGGCACAGACGGGGCCGGCCCCAAGAGCTGAGACCACCTGGCAGTTCATGATGTCAGACAAGCCTCTGCACCTCGAAGCTTTCCTGGATAGGGAGGTCAGTAGGGACACTGTTCCCCCCCACCCAGAGACGTGGACCAAGATTTCTGGTCACATGACTGAGCCTCTTCCCATTGCAGATCTACTACCACGGAGACCCCATCTATGTGACTGTCAACATCAACAACACAACCAACAAGGTTGTGAAAAAAATTAAGATCTCAGGTGAGAGGGGCAGAAGGGATGTGTCCCTGCACCCATCACTGCCAGAGATGGGGACCGTGAGCCCCTGCCATGCCACCAACATGGCTCCCCCTTGTGTGTCCCCAGTGGATCAAATCACAGATGTGGTCCTGTATTCCCTGGATAAATACACAAAGACTGTCTGCACTGAGGAGATAAAGTAAGGGACCTGGAGGTGATGTGGCATTTCCAAGAGGGAGGAAGAGAAACAAGGAGGAGGAGGATGGGAGAGTGATGGGGAGAGAGGATGTGACAGTTTTACACCAAGCAGCAAAAAATCTCTGGGTTAGAAGAGCAGGGGCAGAGGAATCAGAGGACAGGGAAGGCCATGGTGGACAGTGTTCCACCAGCATAAGCTGGTAGTGGCTGGGAAGGTCCTTGGGGAAGGTGCACAGCTGCTCCCAGGCTTCATCTCCTCACTTTCCATTTTTGAGGCCAGACACAGCCTCTGCCCACTGAGAATGAGGAGGGGGGGAGAAAAAAGAAGTGGTTGTAGAGGGGAAGGAGAGGAGGGAACAAAAGGAGGAAATGTCCCAGCAGCTGCATGGGGGGGGCAGGGGGCAGGGCTGGCTCTGCACAGGTGCCTGCAGTGATGCTGAGCACCCCTAGGCTGTGGCTGGCTCTGACCTTGTCTCTCCCACCCTTCCAGTGATACTGTGGCTGCCAATTCTACTTTCTCCAAAACGTACTCGGTGACCCCCCTGCTCTCGTCCAACCGCCAGAAGCGGGGCCTCGCTCTTGATGGCAAACTCAAGCACGAGGACACCAACCTGGCCTCCACCACCATGTAAGAGCTGTATGGGCTCCCCCTGCTCCCCACCACGCCTTCCTCCACTTCCCCCTGCTCAGGAAGCTCTGGGCTCCCACCAAGGGCCCCTGAACACACCCCATCCAGCTGGAAAATGTAGGGATTTTGTGACATTGTCACAGACCCACCTCTCCATCCCATAGGAGAGATATAGCTTCCCAGTTCCAATGCTGCTCAAAGCTCCTGGATCCCTTTGCAGGGCTGTGCCTTGTCTTGGAAGGGGCCTCCAGAAGCTGCTTTGTGGCTTCACCCAATTGCCCTCTCCTCTCTTCTCCTGTTTTGCTCTCCTGCTAAACCCCAGTGCATCTCACATGTTGCAGGACACAGATAAACCCTGGGAACTGCCATGGGGGGAGGGGATGGCGTCTGCAGGCAGCATTGCCCTCCCACTGTCCCCCCTCTGCCTTTTTCCTAGCCTGAGACCTGGCATGGACAAGGAGGTGTTGGGCATCCTGGTGTCCTACAAAGTGAAGGTCAACCTGGTGGTGTCCCGAGGAGGGTGAGGCTCTGTGGGCATGGGAATCAGGGATCATCAGCTTGGGCTGTGCTGGGGAATTTTGTACCCTGGGGATATGAGAGGGCACTCACAACATGGGCCCCCTCATCCCTGCCCTGCTCCCCTGGAGTTACTGGGCTGCTCTCTGACCCTCACCACCCCTATTATCAACCATCTTCCACCTCAGTATAAAGCACAGTCTAACACCTCCCCTCCTCTGCCTTGGCTCATTTCTGTCCCTTCTCTCCTGCTGCCACAGCATCCTGGGGGATCTCACTGCCAGGTAAGGGGAGCTGCCTGTGGGGCTATGCTGGGCCGGATTCTTGAGAGAACTGCTTTTCCTTCCAGTGATGTTGGGGTGGAGATGCCTGTCATCCTCATGCACCCGAAGCCTGATGACTGTGAGTTGTGTGTGGGGTGCTGCTGAAAATCAGCAGGGAAGAGGCACTTCTGTTTCAGAGGGGAGTTGGTGAAAACAACTCTGGTGCAGCTGCCCCAGTGCCAAGGGTCCTGCTCTGCCCTCTGAGGGATGGGCACAGCTGTCCAGCTGTCCCAGAGCAGGGCGGGAGCAGTTTTCCCATGGGATGGGCACAGCTGTCCAGCTGTGCTGCACCCGCCCTGTGTCCTGGAGCTGGGTGGGAGATGTCCTCCCCATGTCATCCTTCCCACTGTCCCTCTTTCCAGGAAAACACCCAAGCACTGAGGAGAGCTGTCAGTTGAAATGTCCTTTCTGTATTAACTAGCACATCTTTTCTCTCCCTATCCCTCCTTCCCTGTGCTTATCCCTGGAATACAGCTAAGCCAAGGTAAAGAGATGTTCCCTCTAACACACAAACCACATAGATCCATCACAGATGGATGTGACATCCCAGCTTGAGGTCATGTCCCCTTGGATTAAACCACCCAGGTCTCAAAGCCCTGAGCCTGTCATAGCAGCCACTCCCAGAGGCAGCAGGAGAGATCAAATCCTGGGATTGGGATGTGTTCTGCAAATTTCCAGGGCTTATTTGACAACTCCCCTTGCTGCAGACATAGCAGCTGCAAGCCCAGGCCTTGCCCTGTCCCTCAGAAGCAGCTGGCAGTGTCTTCCAGCCACAAGTGCCATCACTGGACAAAATGTCTTCATGGTCATGGCCCCTACACAGATATCCCTGGGCTGCTGGAAGCCACATCCCTGTGCCCCTGCATGTCCCCCAGCACCAGAGGCCTCTTCTCCTCTCGAATCAGCTTATTCCAGCTGAAGCCACAGCTGGGGCTACTTCTATCTGGGAAGCTGCAGTGCCAAATCCATTCCTGACAGCCACGGCCCTGAGAAAGGTTTTGTGTCTGGTTACACTCTGCAACAGGATTTGAGGACTGGGATTTGGGGCCTGGAAAACCAGGCTGTAACTCCAGGCTTTCATACTTATCCCTTCTGCACCATCCCAGCTCAGTGAGAACATTTAAGCTTCCAAACAGGAAATCTCTTGGTCTGTACCCACCATGGCTCCATGTAGGTTTTGCCAAATCATTTCACATTCCCAAGCTTTTGGAATCTCTTTTGCTGACTCTTTTTTTCTGTTTTCTCCCCTACTTTTCACTTTGTGCTCTCCCTTGCTGTTACTTGCTGCTCACCTTTCTCAAGGAGGTAACTTAGCTCTTTGTTTTCCTTTCCTTGTTTTCCCTTGGAAATGCAAAACTATTGTGTAAAAAACCACCAGAAGCTGCAGGCCCAGCTCCTTGGGTCATGCAGGCTTGCAGTGATGGGGCCTGGGTTTGTGTGCTGGGGCCAGGCTGTGCCTCACAGTGGCCTGAGTGTTCTGAGTGGGGTAACAGGGCCGGGGTGACCACTGCACTGTCCTCATTAGGAGCAGAGTTTGGGCTCAGCATGGATTTCCCCTCCTCCTGTGGGCTCACTGTGCTCTGCTCCCTCTTCCAGTGAGGAGGACGTTGTCATTGAGGAATTTGCTCGTCACAAGCTCAAGGGAGAGAAGGATGATGAAGATGAGAAGGAGGAAGTTGAGACAGGGGAGAGCTAAGCTGTGGGGGCCCCACCACCCTAGTTTGGGAAGCAGCCACCTGTAGTGTCCCCACTGTGCCACACCTGGCACAGCCCCCTCAGCCCCTCATAGTCTTCATATGTCCCTCTTCCTCCCCAGGCTCCCAACACCCACTCCAAGCCCTGGTAGTAGTGGTGAGAGCTGCTGCAGCTTCTCCTAGGACCACCATGCTGGAAAGCCCCATGGTGCTCCCTGTTCCCATGGGTGCTGGGACAGGGTGGGTGCAATAGCCCCAGCTGAGTGTGTCACCAGCATGGCTGTCACCTGCCCATGCTGTGCACAGCGCTGTGACACTGATACCAATAAACACCCCCGGTGGCCTGGTGCAGGCTCTGTGTTGTGCTGGGGCAGAGCAGATGGTGCCTTCGTGCAGGGGGGGATGAGGTGATGCAGGAGCTGGTGCAGCCAGTCCCGGTCGGGCCTATCCCTGGTACAGCCAGGCCCATCCAAGGTACGGCTAGATACAGCCTGCGACAGCTGGGTCCAATCCCGCTACAACATCCCCGCTACAGCCCGGGCATATCCCGCTACTAGCCGCAGCATCCTCTCCCTGGAGGCCTCACGGTCGCCACGGCAACCCCTTCCCGTCGCCATAGCAACCGCCCTCCCCGGCAGCACGGCCCCCACCCTCGCCATGGTCGCGCCCCCCTCCCGTCGCCATGGCACCGCGCCTCCCCGCGGGGCGGGCCGGCGGTGACGCGGCGGAGGTGACGCGCGGGGCAGTGGTACCGGGGCGCTCGGCGCTGTCTCCTTGTCCCCATCACGGCTCCCGCTCGGTCCCCCCGCGCCGCCATGTCCGCGCCCGGCAGCGGCGGCGACTTCGGGAACCCGCTCAGGAAGTTCAAGCTCGTCTTCCTGGGCG
>JANEHK010000161.1:90260-111097 GCA_025960845.1 Tachycineta bicolor | reverse complement strand
GAGCCACCTGGACTGTCGAAGGTGTCCCTGCCCACGACAGGGGTGGAACAGCATGAGCTTTAAGGTCCCTTCCAACCCAAACCATCGTGGGGTTATTACTCTTCACCTTCTCCTCGAGCCCAGAACTGGAGGTCTTGGAGGGATTTCCAGAAGTTTTCTAATTTCCCAGCCTTTTCAATGCAGGATTGACATTGCTGCTGATAGACATTTGTCTAATCTGTCTTTAACCCTCTCCAATGTTCTTCATTTCACAAACTTTTTAGGCAATTTATTCCTCTTTCCTCTTCTATCTATATCCTTTGAATTTTTCTTGGCTTCCTCCAGCTTCCTGAGCCAGAATTGGAGCTTTATCTTTGTCTTTCACTTCTTGTCAGTTCTGCACTTTGTCTCTTGATGATATTTGGAGATGAAAATTTAAAGTTTTGAAACAAACCACCAGAGTTTGCTCTATATCTGAAATTCTGCTATGAAGGAAGGATGGGAGTGTGGAATGTTGCTTTTCCATGCAGCCAGAGGCAGCAGAACAGTATCTGGGATATCACCTGCTTTGTTTTGATGTTTATGTCCCAGACTTGGGGATTACATAAGGAGCAGAACAGGGTAACAAAGCAGATTTATTGCTTGCCCAAAGCAAACAACCAGTTCTTTGTTATCACCACACCTGATTTGAGAGACAGATTATCACCATGATTCATTTTGGACCTGCAGAGATTGATCTGCCTCTGTCATGTTGGGACTGAAATTTCTGGCTGGCTATTTCCCAGGAAGGTGTAGCTGGAATGGGAATGCCCTGAGATTGGCAGCTGCTGTCAGATCAGTGCCACTCCCAAAGCAGTGATATTTTTTTTTTCCACTGCTGCTTGAAAGTAATTTCTCTCTTCTCTTGTAGTTGGGAAGACCTCCCTGATCACCAGGTTTATGTATGACAGTTTTGACAATACTTACCAGGTATGTGATACTATTTATTTGCTTTTTAAATACATATTTATGGATAAATCTATGCCCTGCTGTTCAGATAGATGCCCGGGAGCCCATATCTCCATGAGATGTCAGTTCAAGATCAGGTAAGAGGTTAAAATGTGCTGTAAGATGGAGTTGAAGCTTCATGATTAAATCAAAGCATCCAGTGTGATGTCAGGAAGTGCAGTGTCCAAAAAGGCAGCAAGGTTTAGATCCCCTTTGGATGTGGGGTAGACCCCCTTGGATGTGGGGTAGATCCTGTGAGAAGCCTTGAGGAAAATGGGGAGAACATTATTTTATGGGAAGATGCTGGCCAGGATTTCTGGTGATAGATATGGGAGCCTCAGGAAATGGAGAATGAATAAAAACCCAACATCGTCTAACATTCTTAGTCTCTGTTATCTTTAGAGCTTCCATTTCAGTCAGAATAATTGAGTCTGGAGTGTGTAGATGGATCTGCCAGAAGTCAGCTTGGTATATTTTGTCTCTCAAATTTTTTATTACTATTTTTTGACTAAAGGACTAAAGATAGGAAAAGCTAGGGAAATCTTGGCAGGCAAAGAGGGGAGTGGGGATGAAGAGGCTGCAGGTGAAAAGAAGATTTGTAAGAGGCCTGAAGGTTTGGGGAAGAATTAATTGCATGAAAGGCACTCAGAAGTATTTCATGGGAATATCAAATATCTGTAGAGCAGATGAGATTAGGGCTTTGTCTTTTAATTCAGCCTGGAAGAGTTACTGGTTTAGACTGGGGTGATTTGAAGTTGAGGACAAGTCACTTGCTAGAACTGGATCCTCTTGTGCTTCCTGTGTTTTTTCTTCTCCTGTGCTTCCTTTCTTTTCCTGACTCTTGTAAGATGCTCTCATAGATTTATTTATTGCTTATTGTAGTTGTTATAAATCATGGCCTGGGTGGAAAATAGACCTCCCAGAAATAAATTCTCCCTCCCAAAACTGACTCTGTTGCTCTTTTCCAATTATCCAGTGGTACACATTCAGCTGTTTAAGAGTGGGGACAATTTGCCTAAAACACTCCAATCTGTTACATCAGGAGCTCTCTCCTCTTTTCCTGGGGTTTTGATGGGCTGGGACAGCTTGATTGAAGTGCCTGTGAATGCACCTAACTTAGTGCATTATTTTAAATGCCTTTGTGCTGGAATTGCTGTAGCAATGGGAATGGGAGTGGATGCGGACCTGCCTGGGAAATGAAGCTGCTGAATGTCACTGGAAGGGAAGCATATTCTGAAGTGGAAAGGCCTGGATAAACATGGCTTTTTAGCTTTCAGTTGCCCATATTTTATAGATCTCGTTTGTTCTACCTTTTGGGTATTTCTAACAAGATAATTCTTACCAGACTGAATTGGAGCAGGCCAGAAGGAGCTGCCAGCTCAGTTATGATCCGTGTGGAGATACAGGAACCTCTGAGGTTAAAATCTAGACTCAGGGGTTCTTGTGAAGCTGAGAAGTGTTGAAGGATGCAGTGAAATGCAGCTGGTGCAGATCCCCAGATTGCTTTGTTTTTATCACCTCAGTTGAAGGCAACTGAAGGCAAATCACTTCACCAGCGTCATAACAAGTTTGTGAACATTTCTGAGAGTTTGTGCAGAAAGGGGATGCAGGAAGGCAAGTCACAGCTCCTAATACTTCTCCTCTTTCCAGGCAACCATTGGAATTGATTTCCTGTCCAAAACAATGTACCTGGAGGACCGCACGGTGAGTGGGGCAGGGGTGACATGGCTGGGAGGGCTCTTCCCCCTGGCCCTTCCTCCAGCAGCTGCTGGAAACCCACAGCAGCCTCCAGAGAACCAACCTTGGTTGAATCCCATCACTGGTACAAGATCTGATACCTTATCAGGAAGTCAAAATCTTCTATGGAAAATTTGGGCTGGATAATGGCCACATCCCAGGGAATGTGTTCCCTGTTGTGTGGACCTGCTTTAGGTGCAGTTTGCTCCCTGATTTGCAGCTCTGCCTCTGGGATTGTCAGGGTGAAAAGGGCTGAGCAGATCTCAGGTATCACAGAATATCCTGAGCTGGAAAGGACCCACGTGGCTCATCCAGTGCAGCTCCTGAAGCCAATAAAAAGCCAAGGAGTTGGTGTTCCAAGTCTTGAAGTCCTTCATGATTAGACCTTGTTCTTCCTCCTAGGAAGCTCCTGTAGTAACATAGCTCTCACCTACTGCAATAAAGCAACTTGGGATTTAGCCTGCATGAGATTCCTGTTTGCACAGGGAGCTCTCACTCCCTTTTCCTGGATTTCCTCTCATATTTGTGGGTTTGCTCATGTTTTGCCAGTATTTGCCTTTTTCCCATTTTTCTGCTGTGTGAGGAGTGTGACAGAGCTGTGGGGAGCAGGGAACACTCTTGTGTGGAGCTTTGGGCCTGCTGCTAACAACAAAGTCTCTTCCCAGTGTGTGTGCTGAGTTTCCTGAGAGTTTCTCTACCGTTTTACCAAGGATTCCCTCTTAGAAAAGCCCTTCCTTAACCTTTGTTTAAGGCAAAGATCCTGGGAATGCTGCTTGACACCTGCGGATGCCTGTGT
Organism: Tachycineta bicolor; assembly: GCA_025960845.1. Classification (NCBI taxonomy): domain Eukaryota; kingdom Metazoa; phylum Chordata; class Aves; order Passeriformes; family Hirundinidae; genus Tachycineta; species Tachycineta bicolor. Next base: position 107,598 of record JANEHK010000161.1, on the reverse strand, counting down.
ACTGTTATAGTGGTGTGGGTTTCTCATGGTTGTGTAAGTCAGGATGTTATTCACCTGCTGCCCTGCTATCCAGAAAATCCCATTTTCCTCCCAATGTTGGAATGCTATGAGCTTTCCTGATTATGTATGTGGTCCACAGATCCCATCAAGCCTGTTCAAATAACAGAGGTGTGGAGTGTGGATAAGAGGAGGGTCAAATACAAGCAAACAAGCTGGGAAAATGCAGACACTGGAATAGTTTCTCAGATATGGTTAATGCTGGATTTTGCAATAGGCTTTGATTTCTGGGCTAGAAACAAGGAATGCTGAGTCTCCAGCTGGGATGTGTGCTTTGGTGGATTTGATATGGCCTTACAGCAAATAACGTATCCTGAAATTGTACCTGTGCTGTGGCTGTCTCTCTCTCGGAGCCCTGGCTCTGTTTTTGCCTCGGCTAGCTTGAGAGACAAATCACAGTTGGAAGGATTTTTCCTCAGGGCCCTAAAGATCCCAGGAGTAGCTGTGAACCTTTTCCTTTAGAGAGAGCAGGTCCCTGTCGATGGCAAAGGAAGGTCTGCACTTGATCCAGGGGGAATCACGTCTTTATTCAGTCTTTCTCCTGTGGTCCTGCCCCTGCCTGGGTCAGGAGCCCAGTCCCTGTCCCCCAGCCAAGAGGAAGTTTCCACATGCTTTTCTGGCTTATATCCAGGGAAGGGGTTACACACGGGGACAAGCCACTATCCAATCAGGGATAAGATGGGGGTGGAACAGAGTTGGATTACATTCTAGTGTGGGAGAATGGGTAGGGAAAAGGGTCAGGGACAAACCTCGGGATGATACATTTTCCAGGGGACCAGGGGGGTACAGAAGAAACCATTACAAAACCCAATATAAAAATGAAATACAATATAAACCCAAATAATACACAGCAACACTGTGCTCCATCACTCAGCTCTAAACATGACCTGGACAAGCTAGCAGAAGAGATCCTCATCCCTGGAAGTGTCCAAGACCAGGTTGGACAGGGCTTGGAGCATCTTGGTCCAGTGGAAGATGTCCCTACCCATGGCAGGGGTGGAATGAGATGAGCTTTAAGATCCTATCCAACCTAAACCATTCTGGGATTACATGAAATACATGTGGAATTTGTTTCTTTAAAACCATCTCCCAGGAAGGGCAGCAGTGTAACATTCCCAGCATTGGGATATGTGGCATTAAGTGAGCTGGAGCCACCAGAAGCCCCATCCTCAGTCCTGGCTGTCAGGAGCCGCATTCATGTGCCAGTTCCCCTCATTCCTGACAGACTGAGCAGTTCTTCCTCCTTTGTGTGCCTATACCTTCCTAGCCTTGTTGGATTGCAGTGCAGGAGAAGCCAGCCTGGAGGGTGGTTGCTCTAGTTTTCCAGTGGGATTATCCAGGCTGGGCTGAGGTGGTCCTTAGGGGCAGGAGTCCCACATCTGGCCAGCTGCTTGTGTGGCTGTTCTGGCAGGATCCCTGAGGTCTGGCTGTGCATTTCCCTTGTCAGCTGGTGCAGTGAGGAGGGATTTAGGGCTTTCCTGGTTTCTGGTGTTGACACGTGTGTGATATTCCTGGGTGTGTAGAGGGAGGGGTGTTCCCAGACCTCAGGAAGTGTCACTGCCTCGTTTCACATTTCTGTTCCATTTGAACTTTCCTTTTGTTGCCTTAGGTTTGTTTTGCAACTTATTTTTATTTATTTATTTTGATTTAATTTGAGTTTTGGTTTTGTTCTCCATTTTCTTGCTGTTCCCCTTCCCCTACACTTTTCCATTTCCCAGATCAGGCTGCAGCTGTGGGACACAGCCGGCCAGGAGAGGTTCCTCATTCCCAGCTCCATCCATGACTGCTGTGGCTCTCATTGTCTTTGACATCACAAGTAGGTATTGAGCCCAGGGTCTGCAGGGACCTTGCTTTTAACACTTATCATTACTCTGGAAGTGGTGGTGGTACCCAAAAAGAGTTAAAATAGCCCATCAGCCACCTGTGGGTGTTGGCAGGGATTGGAAATTCCAGTGTCTGTGCTGGTTGTTGGTAGCCTTTGGAAAGCTTTACTGTTTTTCTGTTTTTTTTTATTTTTCTAACTTCAAAATTATTTTTCTTTTTCATTTCTGGGTAAGGAGAGAGGTTATACAAGTTACAGCTTCAGGTGCCAAAGCAGAGGAATGTTATCAGAGTAGGTAAAACAAGACAAGACCCTTTTAAACAGAAGCTGTGGAGTGACTTAGGAGGATTCAATATTCCCACTTTGTTGGAAAAGAGACCTGAAGACTCATGAGAAAGCTTTTGAAAGAGGAGAGATGCAACAACCACAATTTCTAAAGAACAAACAAGCTTAGAGGGAAATTCTCTAACTCTTGACATGAATGTTTTAATACAAGATAGGAAGTTATGAAGAGAATTATTTCAACTCCTTGTTATTGATTCCACTTGATCAGGTGGGGGTTTTGTTAATCTACAGTATCAGGATTTATATAAATTTCAGTAAACAGCACAGGTGGAAAAGCTCTGGGCCAGGTTTATAATGTTACAAACAAGTTTATAGTGAGGACCAGGTGTCGCTAGAGGACATGAAAAGAATGATACTCACAGTAAGTCGCCAGAGCAAAAAGAAGGGAAGTTTATTTACTTGACTTCGCTTATATAGATTCTGGACAATGACCAGGGATTGGAGAATAAGGTTGCCACCTCTCCACCCCACTGGCCAGACTAGAAGTCCATCAATTGTCCCTCCTCGGAGAGGAATACTAAAACAATCACTTTGTTTATGTTACAATCCGTGAGAAACTCCACTACAAAAATTCTAACAATCAGAAGGCTGAAACTCAGGGCAACAACCAGGCATTTGTTTTACTCTGCTAGGCCAAAGTGCTTAACAAATAACAGGCTGTGATTTATCCTCACTATTCAGGGCAAATAATTTCCTGGTATTTCTCCCAGTCCTGAAGAGAATTCTGAGGGAATTCCTGTTTTGGTGCAAATGATGTCAAACTGGCCTGTTTGGGGAGCACAGTGATGTGCAGGTGGTGGCCTGTGCTGGGGATTCTCCTGGCTGAGGCAGCGGGGCAGGATGCACACCTTGGCATAATTTTTCCCACTGTACAAGTCCAGGATGCTGTTTATCCAGGCAGCTGGAAACATTTTGCCAGTCCAGGTTGTTCTTAACAGCTCCCAGCCATGTCAGAAGAAATTAAGTGACAGCTGATCTCATCATTCTTCAGTAACGGGCTGATCTTTGCATATAATTTAATTTTGTTCTTAGTGACTGAGAGGTTTAAAGTTTTCTTGTGTTGCAGAAGGGACATGCTCGGGTACTTCTGGGGGCACAATGAAATTGTTTAGTTATTGTTGATGTGCTGGACATCCCAAAATGTAGGTGGAGAGATCCATGAGGAGAGTCCATACTCAGCTCAGGCCCCTCCTGAAGGTTGTTCCTAAGAGAGGCTGAGCTCATTCCTGGTGTCCCACAGTGGTTATTTATATTTTTCCTTCTAAAATGGGTGCACACAAACCTGGACTTGTGGAAATGCAACAAACCTGGGCCACTTTTGGGGGAGGTCTGTGTGGTACCTGCTCACTGGAGACCTTCCCTCAAAGAGCATTACCCTGCACAAATAACAAATTAAACTAATTTAATGAATTTAACAAATTAAACAAATTACCTGGGTCAGCTCTGTGGTGCTTCCTCCAGTTGCCTTTTGCCTGTGAGTCTGAAGGTTTGGGGTGGCTCAGTCACCACCTGGGTGAATGTTCATGGTGAATATTCCAGTGTAACAGCACTGTCCAGGGAGGCTGTGGAAGCTTGGGAAGTCCAGGAGCTGTTGGCATCAGTCTGATCTTCCAGCTCTGCTGTGACACTGCCCAGGTGCTCCCAGTTTGTCACCTTGAGTTTCCTGAGATAGAGAAGAGCCCTGACTTCTGCTCATGTAATCAAGTCTGCCTTCAAAATGAAGCAAGAGCTAATTGCCTTAACTATAAACCCTAATCTTCCTTAAGCCCCAGGGCATCATCTCGACATTCCCTGATGTAGATATGATGTTTTGAATCTGACTGCAGCCCTGTGCTTTATCAACTTCTCTTCCTCTTCTAAGCAAGCAATGATTAGTCCTGAGGAAGCTGCTTTTTCCTTGATGAGCTTCCTCATTAACTGGTGCTCTGCCTCCCTGCTAGGATTATTTGTGGCTGTAAACTGGGAACCATTGGGTGCCTCCATAAAACTGTTGGGAATGAGGAGCAATCCTGTTTTCAGGCACTGTGGGGCGAAGGAAAAGGAGGCACTCCCAGCATGGAAAGCTTTTTGTTTGGGGTGTTTGGGGAGTTTTTGAGCAGTGCTGGTTCAGCCAAGCCTGTCCCAGACCTTGGAGCTGTCATATATAATAATATATAATAATATATAATAATATATAATAATATATAATAATAACAGTTTGTGTCTGGGTTCAAACTCCACGTGTCCCAGCATTTTTGTGACTCCTGTGCTGCTCTGGGAGAACCCCATGTCCTTTGCACCACCTGAACCCTGCAGTGTGTGACATTTGCTTTCCTTTGTGCTGGATTTTAAGTTAATCGTTGCTTCAATATCACTGAAGATCCCCACTGCCATCACATGGATGCTCTGTGCTGGAGGCTGGATGCTGTTTTCCTGCCTGCTGTCTGCCCTGTGGGAATTGCCCCAAAAGCTTTGATCAGAGATGCTCCAGGCTATGAGTCCTGTGTGTCCATAATCCTGGGGGATGAGTGCTGTACTGTTGGCTACCCCCAGTAATGAGGTGGGAGCCAAATCCTAGAGAGGTTTGGGAGTAGCAGGATCTCTGGGCGAGCAAAGGAAGGAATTAAAGCACTTTACAAACAGATCCAGGAAACAGCTCTGCTGTGGTTGGATTTGGGGCAAGATGACAAGGTCACCTCAGCTGCTGCAGCTGGATGTGGAAGTGGCCTTTTCCCTAAAGGGTTTTCCTGCTCTCTCTCCTCTCCCTGGTGGGCCGGGCTGGCCCCAGCAGGTCCGGCTGCAGCTTTGGGACACAGCGGGGCAGGAGCGGTTCCGCAGCCTCATCCCCAGCTACATCCGCGACTCCACCATCGCCGTCGTGGTCTATGACATCACAAGTGAGTGGGGCCTGGTGACAGTGCAGGGGGGTGGTGCTCTGCTGTGTCCTTGTTAGAAACACCCCACACAAGCAGAACTGAGAAGTTACAACCACAAGTTCTGAAAAAACATCATTAAAATCAGAAATGTTTTCCCCCCTTCCTTGTTTTCTTTTCTGGGTGGGAAATAATTGATGTGGGATGGTGAGTTTGGAGAAGCACCTGAGTCCAAGTGAAGCATTTTCCCTGTCATAAAGGAGTTTTACCCTCAGCTTTGCTATTTCATTCTTCCCTGCAGACTTGAATTCTTTCCAGCAAACCTCCAAGTGGATTGATGATGTCAGGACAGAGCGAGGCAGTGATGTCATCATCATGTTGGTGGGGAACAAAACCGACCTGGCAGACAAGAGGTAACGGAAGAAACTGGGCCCTGATGTCCTGCCCAGAGCCACCAAGGACTGGGGCCAATCTGGGCTTAAAACAAGGCTTGGTTTTAAACACAACATTGTTTGCTTGTCAGGAAATTCTCATTTCTGGTTTCAGCAAAAGTTATTCCCTTGGCTGTCGAACAAATAGTTTAAAACAAACCCACCTAAAAAAATTACTTAAGTAGCTCTGCACTGCTTTCTCAGTGTGATATTTTGTCTGATTTTCCTTTTCACATTGAGGTAAAGGCTAAAAGCTGCCTGTAAAAGCAGGGAAATCAGCTGATTTTCACTATTTTCCACCAGTTTCCCTCACACTCTGTGCACGTGCAGCTGGAAGTTCATGGCACAATTTCTCATTAAGATGCAGCACAAACTTTTGTAGGATTGATCTAAAAGTATGAATTTCTATGAGTGTAAATTTCATGTCATACATAACAGACACTGAGCTTGTGGATGTGTGAAAGGAAACCAGATCAGCAAAACCCAAACTTCCCCCAAAGAGAGACCCAAAACTTTAATTAGATTCCTAAAATGACACAGACTTAATGTTTTGGGAGGTACCATAAAGCATTTTGCTTTAAAACAATTCTACAGCACATCAACCAAAATAACCAATGTAATGGGTTCTTAGAAGAGCACAGGCTTTACTTTGTGTTCCTATTTCAAATCCTTCTCTGAATTGTTGATTCATCAATAATTTTGTTGAATGTTTTCAGAGATTTTTGTTCCTTAGGAAGGTATCAGGAGCAGTGTAGGTAAGGGAAGGTTTTTATTTTAATGGGTGGTGCCAGAAGCACTTGGCAAAGGGAAGATGGAGTGAACCAGGCAGTTCCAGCCCTTCCAACTGAAACATCCTCACACACCCCAGAAATGTGGGCTTTGGGTGTCAGGGAATGTGTGAGGGCTTGAAACCATGGGGGGATTTTGATCTGATGCACAGAAAATCACCTCAGGAAGGTAGAACTGGCAACCACCTGGATCTCACAGCAAAAGAGTCTTAAAAATATAAAATTCTTGTACTTTGGCTGTTTGGAAAATTTTCCTGATCAAAGGAGAACAATTTATAGATGAAATTAATGTTTTCTCAGCAAAATCTTGGCTTTTATTTGAATATCATTGTTCACTCTATTTCTTGGGATGATGGGCAGAGTTATCTGAGTGTTCCATTGTGGGACATTCCCACATTTTAAATTCTTACCCCTGCTTTACTCACTCCTGCAATTACACATTCCTTCAGGATGCGTTGTGATATGGATTTTCTCCTGTGATTCTGGTGGGTTTGTGTCCCAACATCCCCAGCATCCCTGGCTGTTTGCCCTGCAGGGTTTTAGTTTTCATGTCCAGCAGGAAAAGCAGGAATAATTCTACTTGGCTTTTCCCACTTCACTGAGCAGCATTTTGAGGTGTCCTGTGCCTTGCACTTTGGAAATATTCCTAAAACTTGGTGCTCAGAGCTTTGGGAATACAATAAAAACATGTACAGTTCATTTTGCTTAAGAATTCCATGTGTGATGAACTCATGGTCTGTCCCTGAAATTGTTCACAAAGACAAAATCCAAGATGTTTTTTCCCTGAGCCAGCTCTGGATTTTGACCACTGAGCTTCTCCCATGCCTTCCTGGGAGCTGGGAATAACTGCAGCTCCCTGAATGACTAACCTGGCATTTCTAATTCCTCTCAAAATCTAGTTTCATGTGAAACTAGAAAGCCCAGTGGGATCATTTCAGCCTTGGAGTATTTCCTGATGGCGCACAACAGCTGGCTTGGCACTTCTGGAAGAATTAAAAATACCAGAAAACTGAAGCAGCTACAGGTGAAGTTCATGCAGCACTGGAAATTCTTGTTTTGGAGCTGAATGTCCTGGTGTGGGCTGAAATTTGGAATGATGAGGAAGGGAATATCCAGGTGTCAGTAACAGGAGCTGCCTTGTCTTTCTTTTCAAAGGAAGTTGGATTTGTGTGAGGCTGAAATTCTTAGCCTGTAAGGCTGGACAAAGCCACCTTTGGTGTCACAAAGGTGACATTTTTGAGGCAGAATACAGGGAAGGCATTCATCCTCTGATAAAAACCAGGGATAAGGCAAGTTCTGAGGCCAAAAAGCAGCACTAAAAATAGCCCTGTTCCTGTTCAGTGCAGCCTGGTAAGTTTTTCATTCTACTCAATGTTGCTTCAGTTGGTGGCTGGGTTTTTTTTTTGTTTTTTTTTTTTTGTTTTTGTTTTTTGTTTTGTTTGTTTATTTTTGTTGTTTTGTTTGTTTGGTTTTTTGTTGTTGTTGGTTTGGTTTGTTGTTTTGTTTGTTTGTTTGTTTCTCCCTGCAGCTTTCTTTCTCTCATTTTTGGACTCTTTTGCTTTGGTTTGGTCTTTCTGCTCTGTGATTTGTTTTCATTACTGGAGACAGGTTTCTGTAGAGGAGGGTGAGGAAAAAGCCCAAGAGCTGAATGTGCTGTGTATTTGAAAGCAGTGCTAAAGCAGGACTTAATAGTACACAGGGTGGTGCTCAGAGGGGCAATTCCAGGTGCTTGTCCCCAAGCTGCTGCACTGTCCCTGCTGCTGAAGCCTTTCTGGAGTCTTTGTGTCACCTCACAACATTCCCTCTGTTAGATTTGGGAAACTCCCTGTCTGGGTGTGGGGATTTTTCCTTCCCTGGAATGCTGTGGATGAGACTCAGATGTTCTGCACAAGCTTCATCCTGTGCTGCTCATCTGCCACAACTCCAGGTGTTCCCTGGGGAGCTTCCCTGAGGTGGTTTCACTCCAAACTGAAAGACCTGGGGGTGGTGAAGCCTTGAGGGTCCTGAGGTGGGCTGTACCCTCTTGGAGGGGGAGCAGCAACTCATTCCCAGCCATCTCTAACTCTTCCTTCTGTTCCTTGTGTCTCTTTTCCACCTTTGTGCAGGCAAATCACCACAGAGGAAGGGGAACAGAGAGCCAAAGAGCTGAATGTGATGTTCATTGAGACCAGTGCAAAGACTGGCTACAATGTGAAACAGGTAAGTCTAGGTTGTGTTCTCAGTCAGGAATCTATCCCTCACTGCTCAGGCTCTGCTCCAGGGTGGCTCTGTGATCTTGCAGGAATTTCCTCTTGTTTAATGCCAACCCCTATGATGTTTCTTGGTTTATGTAGTGCAAGCTCCTTTCCTGTTGATTCCCTGTCAAAGCTAAACCTTGAAACAAAGGAGAACTCACTCCAGAATGTGCTGAGGGATGGGAAAGGGGGAAAAACAATCATTGTTTTGTGCAGTCAGTCAGCTGGAATTTGGTTTGGTTCAGTCAATGCACTGTTTGCTGAAATCACTGCTGATATCAGTGGGGAGAATTGTTTCTGCTGATGCACTGGAGTAGAAGTTCCTCCTTCTGTTTGCCAGCCAGAGAATCTTGAAATATTTTAGGGGAATTGAGGTTGGAAGGGATCTCTGGAAATCACCCCTTCCAACCCTCATGCTCAGAGCAGGCTGCCCAGAGCTGACTCCAGCTGAGTTTGGAATATCTCAAAGGATAGGGACTGTCCAGGTGCCAGTGTTTGATCAACCAAACAGCAAAATAACCTTTAAATTTTTGTTTTAAGCAGAATTTCTCAGATTTCTGCTTGTGCCCTTTGCCTTGTGGTTGTGATTCCCCTCTCCACTGGTTCAGGGATTGTTCTGGATATGACAGAGCTTGGAATAAAGAGCTGTGAGCTCTGGAGGAAATTGGGAAACATCCTCAGGAGTTTGCTGCACACCAGCAGCTTGGTACAACCTCACAGTGGAATTAGGAGGCTTTGAGCTCAGTTTTTGTGGCTGTTCTGAATTGAACCCACTTTAGTGTTTGATTTTGACTCATGTTGCCTTCTTTGCCCAGCGGGTATTCATAGGGAGAGCTGGGATTTGAAGGCTGCAAACTCCAGCAGCTCACTGGGACCTTGGTTTTCCAAGGAACACCCTTTGGAGGGGTGGCTGAGGAGCTGCTGGGAGGGAAATCATCATCAGCAGAGATTGCTCTGGTGTTTGGTGCAGCATAGTTCAGCAGCCTGTCAGTGTCTGCGCTGTGTGAGGGCAGCAGGGTGAGCTCTGAACACTGACCGAGGAATGTTGCAAACCCATTTACCGGGTTTTCTGGGGATACCACAGCCCTTCCCAGCTCCAGCACATCCTTCCCAGTGTAACTGCAGCTCCCTGGAAGCAGCACTTCTGCTGAGGAATGGCTGTTTGGCAGCAGGACTGACCTGAAGGGCTGGGCTCTAAAAGCTCAGTTATTCCACAGAAGAATATTCAGTGCCAGCTGAGTGATCAAAAATCCCCAAATGTGCACCCTGTGTGCACAAGCAGAGGCTGGACATGGTAAATGATGTTTGGTGAGTGCAGGAGGGAGTTCAATGAATCCCTGGAAGAATGTTACTAATTAATTCCATGTTCTCTTCAAGCAGGAACAGGTAAAATAAAACTGTTTTTTTTGTAGTTCTTTAATATAAGTTCTTTAAAACCTGTTAAATTTCCTACATAAAATTCTCATGGCATTTTTGATCACTGCTCTGCCTGCTAAAGTACCCACTTAATGAGTTCGTACAACTCAGACTCCGAGTCCTGCTGTAAAACAATCTTTTTAACAGGAACTTTTTTCTGACAACCCTTGAGCTTCTCTCTTGCTGCTTTCCAGCTTTTCCGCCGTGTGGCTGCTGCCTTACCTGGGATGGACAGCACACCAGAGAAGAGCAAAGAAGACAGTATCCTTGTTTTACCATGGAATTGGGCAATTATCTGATGTTAAGATGGGCTTACTGACTTTCTTTGGCACCTTGTGGGGACAGACCTTACTGGGCTTTTGCAGGGATTTAGCTGAAACAGGGCATGGAGCTGTTGGAGTGTGAGCAGAGGGATGGAGCAGCTCTGCCATGAGGAAAGATTGGGAGAATTGGAATTGTTCAGGCTGGAGAAGAGAAGCTTTGGGGTGACCTAATTCAGGCCTTCAGGACCTGAAGAAGCCAAAAAGAAAAATGGAAAGGGGATATTTACAATGGCTTGGAGTGACAGGACATAGGGAATGGCTTCCTGCTACCAGAGGGCAGGGTTAGAGGGGATATTGGGAAGGAATCCTTCCCTGTGAGGGTGGGGAGGCCCTAGCACAGGGTGCCCTGAGAAGCTGTGGCTACCCCTGGATCCCTGGAAGTGTCCAAGACCAGGTTGGATGGGGCTTGGAGCAACCTGGACTAGTAGAAGGTGTCCATGCCCATGGCAGGGGGTGGCACTGTGATCTTTAAGATCCCTCCAACCCAAGTCATCCTGGGATTGTATGACCCTGTTTGTGGGCCAGATATAAATGTACACAACTAATGGCCAGCACAAGTTTTCCTTCTCCACTTGAACTGAGGCTGGAATTTCCACTGCTTTAAAATGCCAGAGTTTGTTACTCTTTTTGTCCATCCTCTGAAAGGTCTCACCATGTCCCTGTCTTTGCAGTTACCCTGTGCAGGCAGGCCATGGAGAGACACTAGACAGCCCTTCCAGATCCTGTTGTAGGTGATTCCTTGACTGTCCCTGCAGTGATTGACATCAAACTAGAGAAGCCCCCCGAGCAGCCAGTCACGGAGAGCGGGTGCTCCTGCTAACAGCCCCTGCCAGCAGCACCCCTGCCCGGCCAGGCTCCCGGAGAACATCCTGCTCATTGCCACCCCTCTGGGGCTGGAAAACCATTCCTAAGCGAGAGAATCCCTGTGTACTGGTGGGGAGCAGCCCCAGCCGCCCCTCTCACTGCATGGTTTGAGCCCTGAGTGCAGAATGAGTGTCCTGTCCTTTGAGTTTATTTTTTATGTTGTTGCACTTTGGCACCATGGTGCCCTTCACACTCTCTTCCCCTCTCTCTCTCTCTTCTTCCCTTTCTCCCCCTGTTCCCACCTGGAGCCTCCCTGCTCAGATGTATCTTGTGAATGCCATGGAAAAGCTGCTGAGTTAGGGAAGACAAAAATGAAGCTTTGGGGGGGAGGTGGGTTTTCCGCCTTCCCTCCTGCCTTGCATCCTCCCCCTGCCCTCTCCAGCCCCATCCTGCATCCCCACTTCCTCTGGTAAAAGGCTGCTCCTTGAACCTAAACCAGTCACTTGGACTTGCCTTGTTGGACTCTGCAGGTTCCCTGTTCCCAGGCTTTGCTTCCCGCAGGGCACACGCCCCATGAGCTCCCTGGTTTCTCCTTTCCGTGGATGATCCTGGCTAACTTGCTCACAACTTCCCAGTTTTGCCCCTCGTGTTACACAGGGCCCTGGAAAACCCCAAACTCTGAGAGCTTTGGCCTTGTTGCTCCCATTTGTGTAGCAAGGACATCCCAGAGCCTGCTCCCCTCAGCTGGAATCTCTTCCCATCCAGAGGATGTTGGTGAGTGTTGGCTGCAGACATGGGGGAGGAGGAGAGAACAGAGGCTTTGCAGCCTGAGGCTGGGTGGGGAGAGATCCTCAGGGATTCTGGAAGCAAACAGTGACATGGAATCCATCACTGCAGGGGCAATACCTGCCCTGGGAGTCATGGATGCTCCTCAGGCTCCTTCTCTGATTGCCATTCTCCTGTTCCTCATCACAGGAGCTGCTTCATGCAGTGCAGGAGAGCCACAGCAGAGGGAAGGGCAACATTCCACTCTCATTGCCAGGTTGCTGCTTGATGGAATCATTCCCATTGCCTCTGCCCTTGGAGCAGAGCTCTGGATGGAACCAGCAGCCGTTTCACTCCTGGGGGAGTTTTAACCTTTGCCAAAGCTGAGGGGAGCAGTGGCAGGGAATTCCTGTCACAGTGGGTGAAGGATTGGAGGGTTGGATGCTGCTGAAGGGAATTCTGGTGTCACTCCCCAACCTTAGAGATTGGGAACTGCTTCCTTTCCCCCAGCCCCTGGTTTTGAATCATTTCATAGAGCTTTTCAGAGATTTCCTGGGGTTTTGGGTCCACAAAAAGTTGGTTTGTTAGTTGGCAGAGAGGAGAATTCCACTGTCTTTTCCCCACCTGGCCTATGTGACAGAGGATGCTGTGGTAGGACAGTGGTCACAATGTGACCACACTGGGGGATGTCAGTGACACTCCCTCCCCTCCTCTGGAAGGGTGTCCCTCAGTCCCTGACACTGTGTGTGCACCTGGGGGCAGGAAGGGACAGCCCTCGGCTGGGATGTGGCAGCCCTGGCCTGGCAGCAGGTCACCGAGGTCCCCAGAGTCCCTTCCCCTCTGGGCGAGCTGGCTGCAGGAGGAAGCTGGGATGTGACTCCCCATTCCCCGCCCCTCGAGAAGCTGATCCATTCCCTGTACATAGCCCATTGTGGGAATTGCTGGTGTCCGTGTCCGTGTCTGTAGAACAGGTGTTGCTGTCCCTCCTCACAGGCAGCCCTGCTGTCCCTTCGTGTTGTTCGAGTCACGGACTGGGGCGGGAGGGGGGGACACCCCAATTACGGGGTGGGGGGGAATTAGTGGAATCCAAATAGTTCCCTTCCCACTGTTTTTCTGGATGTGTTCCTGCCGTGTGTCCGGCCCTGCTGTCTTGTAGCTGTAGCGAGTAAGTGTGACTGTAACTCTGAGTAAGGACTGTGTGACACAGCCACAGTGTATCACAAAATAAATAATTATTTCACCAACTCTGTGCTCTCCTGCTGCCACGTGGGGGCTGGGGGGCTAAAAATGGTTTGCTCCAAGGTGTGACATTCCTGTCCTGAGTAGGGATGGAGGAGGAGGAGTGGAGGAAGGAACAGAGGAGGAAGAAGGATGGAGGAGGAGTATGAGGAGGGATGGAGGAGAAAGGAAGGACAGAGGAGTGCAGGAGCTCAGGATCTCTGAATGACAGAACCAATATGATTTCAGCAGAAGCCATTTATTGTTTACATTAAGCTACAGTTATAGATTCTAAGGCTGCTTGTTCACATGATCACGCATTATTTGATTGGTTCCTCCATCTTGTCCACATGTCCAGCACGCACCCTCCAGGAAACATTGGTCCCAGGTTATTGCTCTGTGAGCCTCCTTTACCTAGGTTTTGCATTCTTGGTATTCTGTTTCTCAGGCTCTTATTTTAGCCCTGTTTTTTCTCAGTAACCTTGACAAACTCCTGAGGGTTCTGATAACAATAACTGCAGGTGGTTTGGCTGGGACACATTCTGGCCCAAGCTGTTCAAATACATTGCAACAGAGGAGGAGGAAGAATGGAGGAGAAGGAGGAAGAGGAGGAGGAAGGATAGAGCAGGAGGCATGAAGGAGGAAGAGGAGGAATAGAAGAGGAAGGATGAATGAGAAAGAAGGATGGGAGGAGGAGGGACAGAGGAGGGAGGAAGAATGGAACAGGAGGGACAGAATGAGAAAGAGGGAAGAGGGAGGGAAAAAGGATGGAGGAGGAGGGGGAAGGACAGAGGAAAAAGAGACTGCTGACACTGTTGCAAAACATGGAATATGTAACAGTTTTCTCAGTCAGTCTCTTTGACATTTGATCTTTGTTACTTTCAACCCTAATCAGCAAAAAAATGAGATTTAATCCAAGAAATTGAGCAGCTGGAAATGATGTCCAGGTGCTGGAAGGACAAGTGACTTGTGGGTGGAATTGCCTCATTGAGGGTTAGGGCTGGACATGCTTCAATGATCTCAGCCCTGGGGGAGGTTACCAAAGCTTGGGAAGAAGGATCCCTATTTTGGGATAACAGGACCCTGTGGATCCAAACATGACTCTCAATGGAGCCAGGAGCACGTGGCTCCTGGAGTCCTCAGGTGAGGTCTGCCCTGCAACACACCTGGGACTGATCCTGCTGTTCCAGAAGGACCTGCAGGACCTCTGTCAGTGCTGCTTCCCTGCAGCCTGACCCCCTGGCAGTGATTCCTTCATCCATGCAAGTCTCCAAGGCCAGGTTGGACAAGGCTTGGAGCAACCTGGGATAGTGGGAGGTGTCCCTGCCCATGGCAGGGGGTGGCATTGGATGATCATTAAGGTCCTTCCCACCCAAACCATTCCATTATTTTATAAATTTGTGCCTCTCATCTCAGTTTTGTCAGTCGTTAAAAAGATCCAGTGTTGCTGGAGGTGTTGTTTTCCCACCAAGAATCAGTAACTGCTCAACTCTGGTGGTCTTAATGCTTTGCTAATTAACATACCCAAGACATGAATGTACCTTGGGAAACAATCCACTTTCCTGTCAGCCAGGTCAGCAGGAAAACACCTGAGTCATTCCCTGGGAAGAACTGCCATGGGCAGGGGAGACCTTCCTGGAGCTCCTGCCAGGGAATGCTCTGAAGCAGGAGGGAGAAAATCAACATCAAAATTGTATCTGCAGCTCCCTGTGGAGAGAGATCCTCTTTCCCTATGGAACACAGGGATTCTGGGAAACCAGTGTGAGTAAGACCAGAGAGGTGATACAAAAGGTCTCCTTCCCCTTCACAGGGTGCTGCAGGGGCTTCAAAGGATGTTCATTCCCCTGGTGGAAAAGCTAATTTTTAATTCTGAGTGAAAACTGCTTTTCCAGTGTCTTTTCCTCGCTCCCAGCCTGGCTCAGTGTCCTGCCCTGCTCCTGGAGTTGTGTTGGTGCCACCACAGCCAAAATCCTGCCTTGCTCCTTCCCAGCAGTGCTGGAACACACTCCAGGTTAATCAGGGGCTGATTCCCAGCAGAGCCAGTGGAAAAAGCCCCTGAAACAGCTGCAGATCCCAAATTTGCTCCTGCAGGCTGCAAGGGTGACTGGAGCTGAGCCTTGTCCCAGCATTTCCTTGGAATGGTGCAAATCTGTCTTGGTTTTGAAAGACAGTTGTCTGCCAAGGAAAGCTAGAACCTCTCTTGGAATGGAGAACGTAAACCCCCTTCCCTCCAAATTAGTATAATTTTGCAATTAGGGGCTTTCAGGCAAATATATGGGTATGGGAGTAACAGTTCTTTACTAGGAATATATATTAAAAAAAGGAAAATACAAATGTAGTAGTTCAAAAAAACCCAGCAAGGTAGCAAACAGAAATCCTGGAAAAAACCCTGAGAGTCAGGGATATGACCTGGCATCCTGGTGGTCAGGGTGTTGGAAGCAGTCCAAATAAGTCCTCCTGGAGTAACAGATGTGGTTCTGTGGAGTAGAGATGGTCCTGTAGAAAGTCCAGTGGTGATGAATCCAGTCTTCCTTCAGGAATCCAGTGGAAAAACAGGATACCTTGTGTCCTTCAGTCCCAGTTTTTATCTAGCTAGGAAGAGTTGGCTCCCCCCCCCACTGGGTGGAGCATCTCACAATGGGATGATGGAATGTGTCATGTCATTGGTGAGCCCTAATGGCCCATTATCAGAAGATGTCCCCCTGGAAGATGGAGGGGTGGTGAAAGAGATAAGAAACACTGCCCCACCTGGTTTTAATGGCTGGGCCATTATCAGGAGGCATCCTCCTCCTTCCCCCCCTGGAGGGACAAGAGAAGAACAAAACATCTCCCAAAAAAAGCCCAGCCTTCAACAGATGAAATAGAATACACATTTCTAGGTTACATAATCCAATACAGGTGCTCATGGTGGGTACATCCCAACCTCCACAGACTTCCTGAGTGGGAATAAACTGAATTCAGGTTGCTGTACTTGATTTATTGATCATTTTTACAGAAAAAGTGGAAAAGACCACAAGGAAGAGAAGGCTAGTGATGTGCGGAGAGAAGACTCTATAAATCACAGAGAGGTTATGAGAGTAGGTATGAATTTATTCAGCGCTGAGGTGCATGGGGATAACTCCTCAAAGACATGCACACCTGGGAGCTTTGTTTCTCCCTTTTTATCTCTACAAACTAGGGTTATACGATACGCCTAATACATATTCATTTTCTAACCCCGCCTGTCCTTGCTTCGTATTAAAATTAGTTCCATGCCTATTTGCGGCTGCGCACTGCTCCTTATTGATCACTCTGGTGGTCGTCAGGGGTCTTTGGGGATGAAGCACATAGTCATCCTCTGAGTTGAACTTTTCAACTCGTCTCCTTGCGCATGCTCTTTTGTTCTTCTGGCCATCTTCCAAACTTTGATATCGTGTTTCCCGGTTTTGAGGCCCAAAGAATGAGAGGATAATCAGTACCAGGTGAGCATAACAGTGACCAGAGCCCCAAAGAAGGAATTTAGGAGAGCCATTGGGGCCAGAGAGAGAAGATTGATTTGCTGGGGGATTTTGAAACTAATATTTAACAGACTGGTGCTTTTAAGGAACAGTTCTCTGTTAATACAGTGTGCTCTTGGCCAAATGCCAGGCACCCTTGCTTTATTTTCTCTGTCTCAATCCCCCCTTTTCTAGAAAATCAGTAAATTCTTTTACTTAGCAATACTGATGCCTTTTCCTTTCCTAATCCACCTCTGCAGCCCGCCCATCTCGATACATGTCCCTCATTGCATTACTATAGGCTGCTGCTAGGGAAGTCAGTACAGCTATCCATTTTAACATTCTCCAATTCCAAACGAGCATTGCATTTGATAGCACCAGACTTATACTCACTAATGTCAATATGACAATGATGGGGTGACAAAGTGTGTTCAAAATCCCAGCTGCAGTTGGTGACCATCCAAAGAGTGCATCCCACCAGTGGTGATTTGTGTCTCGGTTTACCCTTTGTAATACTTTGCTTATTTCTTTTACATCATGATAGACAGTAACCAGACTCTTTTGCCCCTTTTCCTGAATCTCTTTCAGGATTTCTGTCAGGTCTTGGTGGTTCATTAGCTGTCTTACTAATGTAAGGTTCATTCCAATGGGTGCTGGTGATAATTTATGGTACATTGTGTAATTGGATCTTATCAACTGGTGGGATGTAACCAGTGCTAAATATGAAAAATCACACCCTACCATCTTAACAAAATTACAAATACAAAAATTGGAATAGTTCCTAGTAGTCAAGGTTACATTGTTATC
>JANEHK010000161.1:79712-89860 GCA_025960845.1 Tachycineta bicolor | reverse complement strand
ATCTGGATGGATCTCAAAGTGGCAAATGTTTTGCTCAGTGTCTAGGCGTATATCTTGTGCATCAATCATGTTAGTCTCACAGATTAACCCTTGTTGTTCCTGGGTAACACAAGATTCCAAATTCACAGTTTGCCACTTTTCATTCATTATCCAGGCCCATGCTCTATGTTCTGAGGGGTAGAGCACTGTTTTTTCATTATTTAATCCTAATGCAATAATAGGGTGGATATTATAAATTGTGGCATTGCGTATAGTCAGTACAAAAGTAGTAGATATTTTGGTGGTAGGGTCATAGGTAAAATTTACCAGAGTCCACCAAGACTGAAGTTTTCTTTCTAGGTTATTTGCATTGTCCCAGACAATTTTCCGAATTTCAATTGGAAAAGTACCTTCATTTCCCTCCCTTATTACTAGAGCAACTATTGATTGTATCCATAATTATGCCTGTATGCAGCTGAGGGCTAACGACACATTGTTTTGGGCTATATTTAGTTCATTTATTATTAGCTTATGGCCCTGGCCCCCAGCTTCTTTCCCCTTCGGTAGTATTTTGGAAATTTCCAGTATACTGAGTGAAAGCTTGGGACCAAGGCCATTCAGCATTTTTCTGGTTAGAGGTGCTTTCCAATTCTTGGGTTGCACTTATAGCTACAGGCAAAACAAACAAAACAATTCTACTGATTGGATTCCTGTATGCTAAATTATGGAATATTCTCAACCATAATGTATTCATTATGCCCGAGTAAGTTTCAATTTCAGTTCATTGTCACCCGGGATTACTTTCCAAGGAGTTTCTGGAGCCTTCTTCACTTGAGAATGGTGAATCCAGGTGCTCTGTTCCTTGATTTTAACTGCGGTGAAGGTGGTGAGAAACACCTGGAATGGTCCTTTCCACTGTGGCTACAAAGTTTCTTCTGTAAGAGACTTAACATACACATAATCTCCAGGCTGTATGTCATGCACTGGCCCATCCAGCCCTCTGCTCCGAGTTCCAGCCACATGCTTCTCAATTGCTTTGAGCTGTTTGCTTAAGGCTATCATATAGGCAGTCAGCTTCTCCTCCCCTACTTGGGTGGACAATCCCTTTTGCACGCCATACGGTCTCCCGTAAAGCATTTCAAAGGGACTTAATTTTTCTTTAGCTCTAGGCTTGGTTCGGATCCGCAGCAATGCCAGTGGGAGAGATTGAGGCCAGGGTAAATTAGCTTCTTGTCCCAGCCTAACGATTGGCTGTTTTATTAAATGATTCATTTTTTCCACTTGGCCACTTGATTGGGGGTGATAAGGGGTATGGAGCTCCCAGTCTATGCCCAGGTGACGACTGATTTGTTGTACTATTTTTGAAATAAAGTGTGGCCCCCTATCTGAAGATATTGTGGCTGGAACTCCAAAGCGTGGTATTACCTCTTGTAGTAATACTTTGGTTACCTCCTGGGCTTTGGCAGTTCTGGTGGGAAAAGCCTCTGGCCACCCTGAAAAGGTATCTGTTAAAACCAGCAAGTATCGATACCCCCCTTTTCTTGGGAGTTCTGAAAAGTCAATTTGCCACTGTTGTCCAGGCCCGTAGCCTTTTCCAATTTGACCTAGTTTTGGTTTGGGAGTATTTTTGGGTTTGGTCTGGAGGCAAATATCACACTGCCAGGTTACCTGAATGACAGTAGAATAGAAATTCCTGGCAGTAATCTTTTCAATTAGATAGTTATACAGGGCTTCTATTCCCCAGTGTGTTTTCTGATGTTCTTCTCTTACTAGAGACCATAACAAATGAGAAGGGATGACTATTATCCCACCTGCAGTAATAGCCCATCCCTCTTGGTTATACTTTCCTCCCTGATCCTGAATTAGTTTTCTATCTTTTCTGGTATATACTGGCTTACCTTCCAGGGAGACCTGTCCATCAGGAATTAAGGCTCCCTCGATTGTTATCTCATCTTTTGCTGCTTCTTTTGCCTCTCTGTCTGCCAGCTCGTTTCCTTCCTCCAATTCAGAGCTCACCTTCTGGTGTGCCTTGATGTGCATAATTGCTACCTGCTCAGGTAGCTGGACTGCTTCCAGTAGCCGCAATATTTCCTGAGAATGCTTGATCTTTTTCCCTTGTGAGTTTAACAGTCCCCTTTCTTTCCAAATGGCTCCATGTGCGTGTACAACCCCAAATGCATATCTTGAGTCTGTATAATGTTTACTTTCTTTCCTTTCGCGATCTCTAGAGCACAGGTTAGAGCGATTATCTCAGCCTTTTGTGCAGAGGTATCTGTTGGCAAGGGTCCAGATTCTATTACCTTTCTGCAGGTGGTTACTGCATACCCAGCATGTCGCTTTCCACTGATGACGTAGCTGCTCCCATCAGTGAACCAGGTTTCTGCGTCATCCAAAGGGGTGTCCTTCAGATCTGGGTGGCTGGAGTAGGAGGCTTCGATGGTCTCCAAGCAGTCGTGGTGTACTGGCTCCCCTTGATTCCCACTGAGGAAAGAAGCTGGGTTGATAATGTTAGTTACAACTATCTCAACATCGTCTTGTTCCACCATGATGGCTTGATATTTCAGGAACCTTTGTGGGGAAAGCCAGTGCCCGCCCTTTACTTCCAGGACTGCAGACACTGTGTGAGACACAAATACAGTCATTTTCTGGCCCAGAGTGAATTTGCGTGCCTCTTGAATATTCAGCACCACAGCTGCAACAGCTCTGAGGCATCCCGGCCATCCCTTGGCTGTTGTGTCTAGTTGCTTGGAGAAGTAAGCACCTGCTCTCCGGTATGGACCCAGGTCCTGGGCCAGTATCCCCAGGGCAATTCCCTGCTTTTCATGGGAGAACAGGAAAAACGGTTTACTTACACTCGGGAGTCCGAGAGCCGGGGCTGACAGAGCATTCTTCAGCTGATGAAAGGCTTGCGTGGCCTCTTTTGTCCACTGGAGGTTTCTGTTCCCGTTTGTAATGAGCGCACACAGAGGTTTCACGAGCAACCCATAGCTGTGTATCCAGAGCCTACACCATCCCATCATTCCTAAGAATGTTCGCAGTTCCTTTACCGTTTGAGGCCTCGGGGTTTGGCATATCGCTTCTTTGCGATCCTGCCCTAGGGTCCGCTGTCCCGCACTGATTTCATAACCCAGGTAGATTACCTTTTGCTTCACAACCCGGGCCTTTTTCTTTGATACCCTGTACCCCTGTAGTCCCAGGAAATTTAGAAGGCTTACTATCCAGGCTACACATGCCTCTTTCGTCCGGGTAGCTATGAGGATGTCGTCCACGTACTGCAGTAACTTTTCCCTCTTCCGGGGGATCCTCCCAGGATTCCAGATCTTTGGCAAGTTGCTCCCCAAACAGAGTGGGAGAGTTCTTGAAACCTTGAGGCAGAACTGACCATGTGAGCTGGGATTTGCACCCGCTTTTGGGGTTTTCCCATTCAAATGCAAAAATTTTCTGGCTGTCCTCATGGATAGGGAGGCAAAAGAAGGCATCTTTCAAGTCTAAAACAGTAAACCAAGTTAACTCAGGTGTTAGACATGTTAATAGAGTATATGGATTTGCTACCACAGGATAGAGGTCCTCAGTTATTTTGTTAACAGCCTTGAAATCTTGTACTATCCGGTATGACCCATCATGTTTTTGGACTGGCAAAATGGGAGTGTTGAACTCAGGCACTCTTTTAACAACCCTAATTGCAAAAATTTTTCAATTATGGGACTAATTCCTTCCCTATCTTCCTTTTTCAGGGGGTACTGTTTAATTCTAACTGGTTGTTTCCCTTCCTTAAGTTTGATTAAGATAGTAAGTACATTTTTCTTTCTCCCTGGTACATTGGAAGCCCATACTCCAGGAAACACTTGATTTATTATTTCTTCGCTAATTTCCCCCTCTGTTTGAATGGCTGTCAACATTAAACTTAATGCCTCTATATATTGATCATCATTTACCTCCAGAATGACCTCCCCATTTTTAAATTTAATGGTTACTTGTAATTGTTCTAGCAAGTCTCTCCCCAAAAGGGGAGCTGGGCAGATATAGGAATTTATGAATGCCCCATTGCTTTCCAAGCTTATACTTTAATGGTTTACAAAAATATGCTTTTTCAGGTTGGCCAGTTGCTCCTATCACTGTATCATAATTCTTCCCCACAGGTGCCAAAGTCTTATTCAAGGCTGAATATGTTACTCCCGTGTCAACCAGGAATTCTACTTCTTTCCCTTTTCCCCCCAGTTTCAATTTTATAACCAGTGGATCTTCTGGGGTGAGATCTACCGGTCCTCCTCAGTCTTCTTCCACATATGCAGTCACCTTTCCTTTCTCTCGGTTTCCCTTTTCCTGAAAGCCACCCCATCTTTGTTCTGGGCATTAAGTTTTCCAGTGACCATATTTCTTACAGATCACACACTGGTCTCTGTCCAGCCGGGACAGGCCTTGCCTAGGTGGTCTCTGCCCACGTTTTCCCCTCTCTCTCTCACTTACAACAGCTACAAGCTTCCTCATTCCTTGTTTATATCCTTCTTCCCGGTTACTAAAGACTCTCCACACCTCATCCAACAAAGTCTCTAAGTTCCTCCTGTCTGTTCCCCGAAGCTTTTGAAGTTTATGCCTTATGTCACCTGTAGACTGCCCTAGGAATAAATTAACTAGCTGCTGTATCCCTACTTCAGACCCAGGGTCCAGTGATGTGTGACGACACATAGCATCTCTTAAGCAAATCATCCACCAGCTCTTGTTCCTGGGCCACAATTTGGTAAACCTTATCTGATTTTGTACATCTTTGCCCTATGCTACACGCTGAACAACACCGCTTAAGCCCTCCTCTCTTAGTCTTATTCTCTTTCTCCAGGGCTAACACCAGAGGGTCAGATGGAGCCCTGATCCCACAATCCCTCTGCCATTCGGGGTGATTTCGAAGGGAGAAAAACATATCGGCATATGACACCACCGTCCACTTGCCTTCTTGTTGGAGTCCAGGGCATTCCTTTGGTTGCCCTGGAGGGTCAGAGACCTGGGCAGGGGGGTCTGGGACCACAGCCCAGAGCTCAGAGAGACGCTGGATTTGATTTCAGTCCATGGGAGAGGCTTCTTGCACTGCAGGAAGCATTGCAGGCCACAAGAGTGTGAAAGATTGTAGTTTAGTATATCACAGGGTGAAAAAACAGTGGGTTTGAATTTTTGGCATTGAAGTGAATAGGGACAAGATGGAGAATTTGGGGTGTTGTCTCCTTCTTCTTCCTTCTTGTTCCCTCACTCCATTTTTGCAGTGACATTGGCACAAAGTAGTTTGTGAGGATTGGATCAAAGTAAAGATGACCTTTTTAGTAATAGTGATAGACATTGGTAATAAATAGTAAATACCGAATACGTAGCAGTTAGTATAAAAGATAAGGACAACCCTGGGACAGGGGGAGGCACCAGATGTCTGAGCCGCGGCAAACATCTTGCAGGACACTGAAAAAATTGTAAGATAAGAACTAATAAACACGAAGCATGCAACCTTGAAGACTCCGTCTTTTCCTGTGTTTGGCTCAGAGCTTTGCAGAGGGCAAAAAAGACTCTAAAACCACCTGAATGCGGGGAATTTAAACTCCATCAAGCAGCCCCCCAACAACTGGCGTCCCTGGGAGTGGGCAGAAACAACTGGCGTCTCTGGGTGCAGAGAAACACCTTCTCTCCTGAGAAAGAGCACGAGTTGCAACAGCGTGTTATAATCCAAAGTTCTGCTAGGTGGCCACCTCGCTCCATCATCCAATTTATATAGTGGCCACCAATCTCTGCAAAATCTAAGATCTCTCTTGTTCTCAGTTCCCCCACGTCCAGCAATATTTTTCCAATGTGCAATAATACAACCTAGGGGACTCACTTTGGGGATCTCTTTACTTTGTTCAATACCCATTATCTCCTCCTTCTTGTTCCGTCCCGTTTTCGCCCAAACTTTTCCTCACACAATTTCAGAGTCACTTCCCAATTCTCTTCCCACACACACAGCCCCAATTTGCAGGCACACAATGTGACTTTCCACACACAACCTTCAGAGTTTTAGGTTCAACATCAACCTGATTAGGATAGTATTTCAGTTTACACAGGTGGTATATGCCCTGCTGGTTACTAGAGTAACAATACCAACGTTTTTCACAATCTCTACACTGCAATAATACCCATGCCAGATGCCAGTCTTGATCCTCTGACAGCTCTAAATCTCCCACAAGAACAGGCTATCCCATTCATCTCCCCTGGAATACTTAGGGTCTGTACTGCAGGTTGTTCCCAGTCCAAGGCCACCAATCTCCCTGCAGAAGTTCTGTATATTCCTTCTAGATAGACCCATTCATTCCCTCTTTCTAGCCAATGATTCACTAGATCAATCGATTCCCAGGGATCAAGCCCAAACCACTGCTGAAGAGAGATTCCATCAATTTGTCTATCCACGGTTGAAACAAATGTTAACCACTTCCCACTCAAACATAACGCCCCTCGTTCACACTCGGGTTTGCCCCACACTGACTCCAGTCGCTTTGCCTTTCTCCGGCCGCCTCAGTCGCCCGAGGTCGGAAACGCAGATAGAGCTCCACAATCGCTCCACACCTCTGGTGCGTCTCACTCACTCACTCACTCACTGATCATATTAAATGACTCAACGTGTCCGGACTTAGCATTCACACAAAATAGCAGCAAAACAAGGGTTCACTCGACTCACCCCCAGAGTCGCTAGCGGGCTGCTCTATTAGCTCAGTGAGACCCCTTATCGGCCGCGCTATCGGCCGGGGATCGATCCCTCCCCCTCTGTGTCCGGCTTCTCCCTGGCCGGCTGCTTGCAAGCCCACCGGGACTGTGCTGCGTGTCAGACGTCTCTGCACGACTTATCAGCTGTCCCTTCCCCGATATTTAATTCATACCTTTATCCGCAAGGCCAGCAGGTCGTTGTCTGTCCC
This sequence comes from Tachycineta bicolor, assembly GCA_025960845.1. NCBI lineage: Eukaryota > Metazoa > Chordata > Aves > Passeriformes > Hirundinidae > Tachycineta > Tachycineta bicolor. The sequence continues at coordinate 82,961 of JANEHK010000161.1, read as the reverse complement.
CGCGGTGAGCGAGCCGAGGTCCGAGGTCCCTCCGGGAAGGTCCTGGGGGCGCGCCAGGGAATCCGCTCTTCGGCCGCTCCCACAGCCGGACAGAGATCCTCCTGCCTGGCTCGCCAAAATGATGTTCGGAGAGAAGACTCTATAAATCACAGAGAGGTTATGAGAGTTGGTATGAATTTATTCAGCGCTGAGGTGCATGGGGATAACTCCTCAAAGACATGCACACCTGGGAGCTTTGTTTCTCCCTTTTTATCTCTACAAACTAGGGTTATACGATACGCCTAATACATAGTCATTTTCTAACCCCGCCTGTCCCCGCTTCGTATTAAAATTAGTTCCACGCCTATTTGCGGCTGCGCACTGCTCCTTATTGATCACTCCGGTGGTCGTCAGGGGTCTTTGGGGATGAAGCACATAGTCATCCTCTGAGTTGAACTTTTCAACTTGTCTCCTTGTGCACGCTCTTTTGTTCTTCTGGCCATCTTCCAAACTTCGATATCGTGTTTCCTGCTTTTGAGGCCCAAAGAATGAGAGGATAATCACTACCAGGTGAGCATAACAGTGACCAGAGCCCCAAAGAAGGAATTTAGGAGAGCCATTGGGGCCAGAGAGAGAAGATTGATCTGCTGGAGGATTTTGAAACTAATATGTAACAGACTGGTGCTTTTAAGGAACAGTTCTCTACTAATACAGTGTGCTCTTGGCCGAATGCCAGGCACCCTTGCTTTATTTTCTCTGTCTCACTAGAGCCAGGGCTATTCTGAAGCCATTACAGCATGATCCCACCAGGCATTTGCCCTTGGATTTGCTGATAATTAACATTTCCGTGGTAATTAACATTTCTAAAGATCCCAGCCCTATATTGTGGGGGTTTTATCAGCAAAAAGCCACCAACAGCCAGAGCTGTGCACGGACTGGGGCTGGATTTTACTCCTGGAGTTCCCAGCAAACCCAGCAATGCAGAGCAAAGGTGGGACAGAAAAGGAAAGAATTCCATGGTACGAGAGGCTGGAACAGGTGAATTCCCTGGAAGACAATGCCTGTGCTCTGCTCAGGAATGCTCAACAACCAGGGATCCAGGATCAAGGGATCCAGAACCAGCCCAGAACTCACTTAATTTAAATCTTGCTAAAATCTGGATCCTGCTGGAGCAGCTACCCCCCAGGACACACTTCACACCAGCTTTTCCCAACATCCATTCCCAGGAGCACAGCCTCAATCCCCATCCATCTTCCAGCCAAATAAGCCCCTTGGCATCTCTCCATGTGGGAAAGAGCTGATCCTGTGCAGGACAGTGGTGCCTCCACTGAAAGCTGAAACATAAGGAGCCATCTCAGATGTTGGGAAAAAGAAGTGGAGATGTTTTGGCAGGATGAAGCTCCCTGTTAGAGAACTGTCCGTTCCTTCTGCTGCTGGTAATCTGGGAGGGAGGGACAAAGAGAGGATGGCCAGGGGCAATTACCTAAAATGTTCGGGAAAACACATTCCCAAGTGAAGGCAGTGTTTGAGACCCTCTGGCTTTAAAAGTGCACCCCCACCAGTCATTTCAAGTGATTTTAGGGCATTTAGGACAAAATTGTTTGAAATCCCCTTTTCCCCTACTCCTTTTTTCTTCTTCTTCATGGCCACTTTCCATTTTATGAAGAATCCTTGTTTAGCTTGACTTCTCCCCTTTTTTATCCCTTAAATCTTGGAACTTTATGGGTGCAGAAGCAGAAATTGGGAGTGAAGCCAATCCTTCCCTTCACTCACAGTTCAAACATCTTTAGGGAGGGATATCCACCATTGGCACTTGTGCCAGAGCTCATTCCTATATTATTCAAGGATAATTAGTTTAAATTTATGAGCTCTAAATTAACTTTTCCATTCCCCAACCATCCCACCTTCCTGCTCTCTGAGTTTTCTTACGTGGGCAGATGAGGCCAGGCCTCATTATCCTGATGTGGTGCCTGATCCCAAATCAAGAGTCAGTGACCTTGGGCTGCTAAACTTGGGTGGAATGGGCAGGGATTTATGGAAGTTTGTTTCCCAAGGAACATTCCAGGACTGGGCACTTACTGTAGGGGAAGTACTGGACATACATCATAATCTCCTGTGCTGTCTTCAGGATCTCCACTGCCTGGAAAACAAGGAAAGGGCATTCCATAGGTTCTGTGCTGGGCTGAGAGGCTGGAAGGAGGTGGATTTCCCATCCCAGTACTCACCTTGCTGTGTTCAATGTCCTGGAAATCCACATTGTTCACTGAGAGCACCTGGTCCCCCTCCTGCAGCCCAGCTCTGTGAGCATCTGAGTTGGGAATCACCTGGGAAGGGAGAGCAGGGATGGCAGCAGTGGATCTCGCACAGCTCCCCTCCCACACCGCCCCAGGGAGCAATTCCAGGGGCTGGGAAGAGATCAGGAAGGGGTACAGGATATTCTGAGGACTTTGTGGCAAATTCCAGCCCCAAGCTCAGGGGGTGTGAGGCAGCCAGAACCTCACTGCACACCCGGACAGCTCAGCTGCTCCCACCAGCACAGGCAGGATCCAGGTGGGAATGGCCCAAGGACGGACACACCTTGAAGATGAAGATTCCCAACTGTGAGTCTTTTCCTCCCCGGATGTTGAAGCCCAGCTGTAGGAAAAAACAGCAGGGAAATGCAGTCACCAGGACCCTTCCCTTGGGAAAGTTCTCTTTCCATTCCCCAGGACTCTTCTCCCTGTCCAGGGCCCTTCCAATTCCCCAGAACCCTGCTCTGTCTCCCGGATGGATCCAAGGTTTGGGTGCTGTGGCTGGTTCTGTCCCCGCACCGGGCGGACGCTGACCTCTGGCTAGCTCTGGTCAGCACAGCTACAGGATGTTTCCAGTTCAGATAGGCACACAGGTGATCTTTACCTGCTGGATCGGCTTCTCAGCAGCAGCTGGACCAAGTAGTGTCTTGACAGCAGCGGCAGTAAGAAGAAAAGGCTGGCTCAGCTTTGGAGGTTAAAAGGTGTTTATTCAGGCCCAGCTGCGGGAAGTCTGCAGCTGGTCCAAACCTCAGGCCAGAGAGGCCAGCAAGCGAGAGAGAGAGAATCTCCCTCCTCCACCTTATAAGCGGGGGAGGGGTTCAGGGGGGATTACAACAAGACAACAAATCAGGGGATTCAGGAGGTAACAAGGCCAGCCCCAAGCCTCAGACCACTAAAATGCAGAGGAAAAGAATTCCCCCCAGGGGACCTATCACCTGAAGCCCTCTCCCTGAGATTTCACAATCTGGGAGGGACCCCA
>JANEHK010000161.1:64611-74636 GCA_025960845.1 Tachycineta bicolor | reverse complement strand
GTAAAGCCTCAAAAACAGGTAGATCCTGGAAAGGATGAAGCAGCATTAAAACTGCAAACACAGCAATCAATTCCGGTGTCTGACAAGACACAGATTCGTGGTGCACGGGTATTTTGTGCAACAGATTGGACTGAAATAAGAAAGAAAGCATTGAAAGGGGAAACACTTAAGATGGGTTCAAGAAGTGTGGCAATGCCAGTGACTTATGATGCACAGGATGCAAACCCAAGATGGGAGTGATTGGATCATGAAGTCGTCAAAGATCTGATGAAAGCCATTTGTGATAATGGATTGGGGTCTCCGTACTTTAAACAATTTTTAAAAGGGACATTTAATATATATGATTTAACACCATTTGACCTCAAATCCCTTGCTTCAATGATCCTCACCAACTCGCAGTTCATCATCTGGGAAGCAAAATGGAGAAGAGCTCTTAATGAGCTCAGGGACAAATATCAGGGAGGAACAAATGCAGGCTTCACTGTTACACAATTGTCCAGTGATCCACAACTTGACAATACAGCTCGTCAAGCCAGACTTTTTCCTCGGGAAGTGTTGACAGACATCAAGAATGCAGCAAGAAAGGCAATGGTGCAAATTCCACCGGCAGGAGTTACAGAAAATATTTATACAGACATAAAGCAAGGTCGTTCAGAATCTTTCACCTCACTCATCGATCGTCTCACGCAAGCAGTGGACAGGCAAATCAGTGATGACATTTGCTTCGGTGTCTTGCATTTGCGAATGCCAACACAGAATGCAAATGTATCATCAGTGCGATGCCTGGCCAACCCTCTATGGCAGAAATGATAGAAGCATGCAGCAAGGTGGGAACACCGCAGCACGTCGCAACTGTTTTGGGAGATCAATTGGAGGCCATCAAAGATGCATTCGCAAATTTTCAGCAAAGACAATGCTACAAGTGTGGCAAACAAGGGCACTTCAAAAAGGACTGCCCAAAGCTTGCAAAGATCGCAAGCTCACTGGATGTTTGTCCAAGGTGTGGTATTCATACTTGCTGTGCATGAGAACATTGTTGTAACACAGAAAATGTAAGTACTTTGTTTCTCACATCAGGGCACATTCATCTCTCCTAGGATTTTTAGTAGAAGGCAATGCACACGCAGACAAATTGACCATGCCAATTTCAAGGACTTTACCGAACATTTTTGAACAGGCAAAATTGAGTCATGCATTCTTTCATCAGAATGCTCAAGCACTAATGGAAACTTTTCACATTTCCAAAAGTCAGGCAAAGGAAATCATTAGTGCTTGCCCAGATTGTCAGCTTGTACAGCCTCCTGCTTCCATGGGAGCAGTCAATCCAACAGGATTGCACAGTTTGCAGTTATGGCAAACTGATGTCACAAAATATCCTTCTTTTGGGAAACTCAAAAATGTTCGTGTTTCAGTTGACACATTTCAGGTGCAGTCTTCATGTCATTGCACACAGGTGAGACAGCACAACACGCTTGTCGACATTTCTTGCAGGCATTTGCATCATTGGGCGTGCCACAAGAAATCAAAACAGATAACGGACCAACTTATATAGGGAAAGTGCTTGACAAATTTCTGAAGAGGTGGGGTGTCCATCATACCTTTGGTATCCCACACTCTCCAACAGGCCAAGCAATCATTGAAAGGACACATCACACATTGAAAACCCTTTTGGACAGACAAAAAAGAGGAGAAGCAGACGCAATACTGTACATGCGCTTGAATAAAGCCTTGTATGTGTTGAATTTTCTAAATGGCTCTTTTGCAGAGCCCACTCCACCAATTGTCAGACACTTTTCAAACAGCACAAGAGCAAAGCTAAAGGAAAATCCTTTGGTTTTGGTCAGAAACCCAGAAACAGGACAGATTGAAGGGCCATTAAAATTAATAATTTGGGGCAAGGGACATGCTTGTGTCTCCACAGTGGTCGGACTGAAGTGGCTGGCAGCGAGGCACGTGAAACCGTACCGAGTCCAGACGCAAGCAGACGTGGACCCCAAGAGCGAAGAAATAGAAGTGGGCATGCTAGACTAGTCAAGTGCAGTAGTGGGAAGGGGGGAAAGAGAGAACAAGGAGATCAACCTGTAACTGACTGTGAACAATCAAGATACCCCACTACCTTCGGACCTGCAGGTTGGTGATGGTGCGGGAGGATGAGAAGGGCATCCCAGTGCACGTGGCACTGCGCTGCCGGCCGCTGGTGCCCAAGGAGGCCGGCGAGGGCTGCCAGATGTGCCTGTCCTTCGTGCCTGGGGAGCTGCAGGTAAGGCTCGGGGGGCTCCTGGGGGTCCCGCAGCCTAGGCGCAGTTATCAGGGCCACCCTGTCCCTCTCCTCCACAGGTCATGGTGGGCAATGACAAGGCCTTCACCTACGACTATGTGTTCGACCCGTCCATAGAGCAGGAGGAGGTTTTAAACACAGCGGTGTTGCCTCTGGTCCGAGGCATCTTCAAAGGTTTGTCCCAGATCTTGTCCATTTGGAGCCTATTCCTCTCCACAAAATGAGAGGGGTGTGTTTTCTGAGGCTGCCTGGTTCCCAAAGATGCCTGTGTGAGGTAAATTTTATGGAATACCAAAAGAGTTTAGGTCGGAAGGGACCTTAAAGTTCATCCAATGCCACTCCTGCCATGGGCAGGGACACCTTCCAATAGCCCAGGTTGCTCCAAGCCCTGTCCAACCAGGCCTTGGACACTTCTAGGGATCCAGGGGAAGTCACAGCTTGTCTGGGCAACCTGTGCCAGGGCCTCAGCACCCTCACAGGGAAGAATTCCTTCCAATATTCCTCTGGTAGCGGGAAGCCATTCCCCCTTGTCCTGTCACTCCAAGCCATTATAAAAAGTCCTTTTCCCTCCTCAAGAATAACACAATGAATTGATAAACATCCTCTTTCAGGATGTTGCAGTGGAGCTGAGATGGCAGAGAATTTGTGCTGTGTTTCTATTTAGCTCTAATAAAACATCCAGTCTTAAAAAAGAGCTGAAATAATAATTTTATCTGTGTTTTATTGAGTTTTCGTTGCCTTTTTTTTTCCATTCAGTGTTCCTGACTGTGGTCTATGCTTAAAGCTGGTGTAAACTGATGATTTTCTGGAGGGGTATTTTTCAGAAATGTAGCTTTCTGTCCCCATGTGACTCCATCTGGGTGCCTTTTGTTCCCCCAGGGTACAATGCCACTGTCTTGGCCTATGGACAGACGGGGTTAGGGAAACCTATTCCATGGGAGGCATCTGCACTGCTAACCAGGAGTATGAGCCCAGCGTGGGGGTCATCCCCAGGGTCATCAAGCTGCTCTTTGAGGAGAAACAGCAAAGCCAGGATTGGGATTTCATCCTCAAAGTTTCTTATCTGGAGGTAAAAGTTTGGTTTTTATCAAGTTAGGAATAAAAGGAGCTTTGAGGCCACCTCCATCAAGTAACAGATATTGATTAAATCAACCCCTAAGACTCCAGGAGGTTTTGTCACTCCTTTCTGGTCTAAGGTGTCTTTCCCTAAAAGTGAAATGAGTAAAACATGATGCCAAATTAGCCCTAATTTCAGCATAGTTGCCCCTTTCTTTGACTGGTAACTCTGTGCTGCTCCTCAGCTGCTTCCAGATCTACAATGAGGACATCCCGGACCTGCTGTGCCTCTCCCAAGAGTGTTCCCAGATCAGCATCTGGGAGGATCCCAAGGAAGGCATCAAGGTCTGCCCTGCCGGCTGTGGGAGCAGGAGGGGGCGTCAGGGCTGGGGACTGAAGGAGTTTATGTGGAATTTTCTGTCATCCTTAAAGCAGTGGCATGGGGCTCATCCGTGTGTTGGGAGCAGCACAGAGAGATCCAGGGGGATGGATCCTCAGGAAAAGCACAGCTTGCCAAGGAGCACATCCAGTCCCTCCTGCTCATCACCTCTCTAGTTTGTGTCCCTGGTAGCTGCCTCACCAATACTTTACTCACACAAATCCCCTCCCCATCAGCCCCTTCCTGTGACTGACACAGCTCTCAGTTTGGCCCAGGATATCCACAGATTTGTCCCTGGATCCCTGAGGAGCTCTGTCTCCATCCCAGAGCCCAGCTGGCTCTGGAGCAGGCAGAAGAACTTGAGTGGTGTTTAGGAACAGGTGATATGATTCCATGTTCCTGAAGTGAAATTCAGAACCAGTTTTTCCTGGGAGTTGCCATGCCAGGCCCCTGGCTGGAAGTGACACTGATTCTTGGGAATGGGCTGGCACAGTCTGAGGTGCAGGGAGATTTTTCTGATCCCAGGTGGGATGAAGAAGAAGCAGAGGATAAACAATGTTTCCTTCCTGGCTACAGATTGTGGGATTGACAGAAAGAAATGTCACCTGTGCCCAAGAGACCGTGTCCTGCCTGGAGCAGGGGAACAACTCCAGAACTGTGGGATCCATGGCCATGAATTCCCAGTCCTCCAGATCCCACGCCATCTTCACCATCTGCATTGATCAGAAGAAGAAAAATGATAAGTGAGTGTCATTGTGCAGCTGATGAGAGCTACTTTCTGTAGTGGTGTGAGAGTTGTTTTATTAAGTTATTAAGTTATTTTTGTGAGATTTTTGAGTTATTTTTGTAATGGTTTAGTCCACTGTACCCCCCTGTGTTCTGGAATAGTTTTCCCCCTTTATGAGTTGGTTATAACAGAATGTTATATGTCAATCATTCCTTCCCTGCACCTGTCCCTGTCAATCCCCCCCTCCTCTCCTCATGGTCGCCCTGTCTGTCACTTCGAGACCCTTCCCTGGATTCTGGAAAGATCCAGGAGAGGTGTCGAGTGATAGGCTGGTGTCCAGGGAATCCCCTCCTACCCTCCTGTGATTTGTTAATGGTTCAAAATTGACACCCCTGTTACCACCCCCATGTTCCCTGGTTGGCTGACCCGTTGTCAGCCCTCCCCCATTCATAAGTGGCTGTCAAGCTTTGATCTCTGCTTTCTCTGAGCTGCAGTGGTCTGAGGCAGAGCTCCTTGCTGGACTCCCCTTAATAAATTACCTCCTACCCTGCCTAAAGAGAGACGACTCTTTTTCCGTCGCAGCAGTCGCAAACTCCATCAGGTCCACTCGCTGGTATGGGGAACCAAGAACCTACTGGGAGGAGGTTACTCGCCCTGCCTGTAACTCCGACCGATCCTCGTAGTGGCAGTGCAGAACTGAGCTAGCCTGCACGCCTGCCAGGTGTGAAAGGACACTGCTATACGGAGTGGCCCCGAACGTGGGTGTGAAAAGTGCATATTATATGACTTTACGCAAGATATTTACTATATGTGTTGTGTTGTGTTAATTGTTGGTGGTTTATTAATATTTTGATAGGATAGTAAATGAAGTTTTGTAGTTAAAATGCAGTTTTTATGTACCAACCACAGGAAAATGTAAATCTTTCAGAGAAGAAAGAATTTACTACTTCCTTATCAGAAGAGACCAACTTCTCCTGCCTTGCTCAGCCCTGAAGACGTCATAGAGATTAAAGGAAAAAAGTGATACTAACCAGAGACAATTCTTTGTTTGAATGGAATGTATGCATAATGTATGAAATGTATGAATATTCAACAGGCGATTGCTTTTAAGAGATAATCCTTTGTTAACCAGGGTCCTTCTCCGAAGCTTTTCGCTCGGGGAGGCACCCAGACGTCTGTAACTTTGTTTTTATTGTCTCGTATTGTCCTAACTCTAAAATTGTTCATTTTTTTAACTCTAATTCTATTTTTATAACCATCTTATTTACTATTAAACTTTTAAAATTTTAAAACAAGTGATTAGCGGTTTTCACAGTGGGGCACCTCACACCAGCAAAGCAGCTCGGACCCACAGCGACAGCATCGGCGCCCACCATGTGGCCCCCCGGACGGAGTGGACCACGTGGCACGGACTGGGGCTTCGAAGAGCCCGAAGCAGTCCTTGGACGTTGTGCTACCTCTGGTAAAAACAGTTTCTGTAGAAACTTGCTCCCAGGGTGTGATAAACGCTAATCACTTGTTTTAAATTTTTAAAAGTTTAATAGTAAATAAGATGATTATAAAAATAGAATTAGAGTAAAAAAATTGAACAATTTTGCAGTTAGGACAATACGAGACAATAAAAACAAAGTTACAGACGTCTGGGTGCCTCCCTGAGCGAAAAGCTTCAGAGAAGGACCCTGGTTAACAAAGGATTATCTCTTAAAAGCAATAGCCTGTTGAATATTCATACAGTTCATAAATGATGCATAAATTCCATTCAAACAAAGAATTGTCTCTGGTTAGTGGCACTTTTTTTTTTCCTTTAATCTCTATGGCAGCCACAGGGCTGAGTGAGGCAGGAGAAGTTGGTCTCTTCTGATAAGGAAGTAGTAAATTCTTTCTTCTCTGAAAGATTTAGGTTTTCCTGTGGTTGGTACATAAAACCTACATTTTAACTACAAAAACTTAATTTACTATACTATCAAAATATTAATACAACACCAACAATTGACACAACACAACACATACAGTAAATATCTTGCATAGAGCCATATAATATGCACTTTTCACAATCCTCCCTCTTTCTTTTTATACTTAATTTGGCTCGAGCAATATTCATTGTTTTCTCGCCTTCATTATTCGTTCATTTTTTTCACAAATCAATCTCGCTTCTTTGAAGGGGTCTTCTATATTATTTTGTTTCTTTAACACCATAATCCTTTGTGGTGTTGTTGTTGTAGGCAACTTTTGGTCCATGTTCACTTATTGCATGCCTTGTACCACGCTGGTGATGAGCCGAATGAAACAGGGAATCAGACAAGGAAGAAATATTAGACCAGCTGTAGCGCATAAAAGGAAGAAGGCTAACTTTTTCCACCATTCTACTCCCAGCACATTATCCCACCAACTAGTATTTAGCATTGATTCCCACTTTTGAACTGGTACGTGGGCGATTTTTCTGATATCATTGACTATGTCCAGGACGGCATCTCCATTGTCATCTATTTTTAAACAACAATCTGATGTATTGAACTTTCCACAAACACTCCCTTCTTCAGCTAATAGATAGTCTAAAGCCAACCTATTTTGATACACGGCTGCTCTTGTTTAGGTTTGTTGCCTCGATATTAATTCCATTGCCTGACCAGTTTTGTTCGTTATTATCTCTACAGCGGCTTGAAGTCTTATAATACGATTTAGCATATAAATTGGGGTTCGATAGCCCCAGCTGCCATCTTGTGCCCAGGTGGCTGGCCCATATGTTTCCAGTATGCGTTCAGGGGGCCATTCCTCATCTCCCCATTGTTGGAATCCTCCAATCAATTCTCTTTTGTTTCTCTTTAGATCCTCATAAACTGGTATCCCTAATTGATTCCCATCAGGTCCTGGTAAAAGAAAAAATCCTGGCTGTATAATTCCCAGAGTGCAGCTCCCTTTCAACTGGGAGGGGAGTTTTGGGTATGCCCTTTTCCCACATATCCAAAATAAGCCATCTGGAGCTTTCCAATAGTCAAATTTTTGTTGATCTATATTTTCCCAAAATTTTGAAATTTCCAGGATGCCATAGTAAGGATTTTTACTTGTATCATTACATTGAAGAAGTTTTGGTTTTTTATCATACTTACAATTCACTTTTTTTGCTTTTTCTCGGGTCCAATACATGGTTGGTTCTTCTGGGACCCACCATACAGAACTTCCATTACTAACCTTATATCTTTTACAGGGTGTTTTACCTACTTCATAAAGGAAGCTTTTCCCAGTGTGCCAGAGACATTCTTCCCCTATCACTGTTGAGCTTAAAATCCACCCTTCTGGTCTGTTTTCTCCACTTGTACTTGCTTGGTTCCATTTTAGAAGCTCAATTGGGCCTAAGTTGCTGCCTTTCCATGGCCATTCTTCTGACACCAAAGCCCCTCCACAGACCCAACAATTGGTTATGATAAGTTCCTTACTTATTCTTTCTCCTAATTCTACAAACTGATTTTTACCCATCCTTGAGATATCTATTTCTTTTTCTAATTGCTGTTCAAGTTTGGTATACAAATCGTTGATCGAAATTGGCACAGGCTTAGGGGGTTGTACTGACTTAGCCTTTTTGCTTATCAGCAGCTCTTTTACTAGATCCAGTGCTTTTTGCCCAGTAATGTAGGTAAAACAAATCCATCTCTCCTCTTTTGGGCACTGACTTCCCATCCTGCTACCACTAGTTCCTAAGTTCTCTGCAATCCAGTACTTCTTCCCTTTATGTATGCAATTGCCTAATTTGGATGGGTTATAACAGTGGCTGTTGACATGAGTGTGAGAGATAAAAAAAAGAACCTCGGTGTCTTTCCATGTACAGCTTTTGGTAACACCTATAGCATGGCCTTGTCAATATCCCAAAAGGGAGAAGACAAAATTTGAGTGACAGAAAAAGGAGTAACAGAGGTCCAGTATGGCTTATACTCCCACCTCCCATGCCTATGGGGTTGCAACCCACAGCAGGTGTATTTGATCTTCTTGGTGGCGAATACAGAGGCCAATCTGGTCTTGCCCTCTATTCCTTTGTGACTTCCTCTTAGCTAATTTCCAGACAAATCGTTTTTGACACTCCTTAACTGTCGTTTCCCACTGTTCTTCCGGTATCTCCCATTCAACAGGCACTAATAATTCCCATCCAGAAAACAAAGTTACTATTTCAGTTTCTTCAAATTCTACTTGGATAGGAGATCGATTTGGCCCTTGACACTTCCTGCAACGAGAGCGTCACTTGTGTGAACTACAATACCAATTCTTCCCACAACTTAAACATTTACATTTAACCCAGCTAGCATGTCTGGTATTTGGGTGGATCAAACAGGGTATTTGGTCTGGCACTGGTGGAAGTTGCAACTCCTCTTCCTCCTTGTATAAATTACAGGCTCAGGCGTGTATACAAGAGTTCTTTGTCCGAAACAGTCCTGATCCTCCTGTTTGGAGTGGAAGTATTCCTCCCCAGGGAGGGTATCTGAGGCATCTCAAAACTTGTCCAGGCAGTACTTGAAACCACAGATATAAGCTTGGCCTTATCTCCCAATTAGGTGTGATCCTGGGTATGTTTCTTGGACCATTTGGGTCTTCCCATTTCATTACCACCCAGTCCCCGTTTAAGAGTCAGTTTTGTATCACCCGGTTCAGATGCAATTGTCCACTCCTTAGGCTCATCCACTGGTCCTTTGATTCTGCTGGCGTGGATCCACCCTCATTCCTTGGTCCGGATCGCAGCCTCGGTTGTCAGCAATACCTGAAAAGGACCTTCCCATTGAGGAGTTAAAGATTGTTCTTTCCAGGTTTTTACTAGCACGCATTCCCCTGGATGAACATTATGGATTTTAAAGTCTAAAGGTGTGGTTTGAGGGATTATTCCTTTAATCCGTAAGTTTTCAAGAGTTTTTGCAATGGTGTTAATGTATCTTTTAACGCTCATTTCCCCTACCTCATAGGTAGCATTTTCATGTTGGGTGGTTAAAAAGGGTAACCCAAACATCATTTTATAGGGTGACACTCCCAGGTTGGACCTGGGTTGTGTTTGGATCATCAATAAGGCCAAAGGTAGGCATTGTACCCATGACATTTGGGTTTCAACTATTAATTTGGTCAAAGTTCTCTTTAAAGTCTGGTTCATCCTTTCTACACGACCAGAACTCTGTGGATGCCATGGGGTATGCAGCTCCCATTTTATCCTTAAAGACTGAATTAGCTGTTGTAACACTTTTGACGTAAAATGTGTTCCTCTATCTGAGTCTATTCTATTAACCATTCCATATCTGGGAATAATCTGCTCTAAAAGGGTCTTACTATGTTGGCTGAGGCCTTGGTAGTGGGAACTGCTTCTACCCAATGGGTTAAATGGTCTGTTATTACTAATAAATACTTCCATCTCTGTACTTGAGGAAGTTCAGTAAAATCTACTTGGATACTTTGAAATGGTCGAAGAGCTAACTCACGACCTCCTAATGTTGTTTTTCTCATTACCTTTTTGTTTATCCTTTGGCAAGTTATACATTTTTCAGTTACTTGCTTTGCTACTCCAAAAATCCCAATGCATCCATAGTTCCTTAAAAAATGATCACACAAAGCCTGAG
>JANEHK010000161.1:43991-54038 GCA_025960845.1 Tachycineta bicolor | reverse complement strand
AGCAGATGAGAACTGAATGATCACATCAGATCTATATCTCACCTGTCCCCTCTGGACATTATCATATCTATCCATATCTCACATGTTTCCTCTGGACATTATCATATCTACTCATATCTCATCGGACACTTCTGGACATTACCATATCTACGACACATCTGGGATCAGCCATTAAAATCATTGTTAACCCCAGAAAAACTATTCAAGACTCCTAGACCCGAACATGAATAGTTAATGAAGCTGCCGTGGACGAGGAAAACATCGGAGCCTCGTCTTTTCTCAGCAAACCAGTGTATAAAAAGCGATAGCTTCAGACCAGAAATGTGAACTTGGGGGGTGACATACTGACAGAGTATGTCACTGCATTCACCCAGTGCCGAAATACCCGGGGTTCGACACTGTCCTTTTAATTGTGGCTGTCTAAGACTATCATTTTGTCTCTCAATAAAATTCTAAATTTTGATTTCTAAAAATTTGGTCTATCTCATTTATAACACCAGGAATTTGGAGTTTCTTTGCTGTCCTGCTGGATTTTGGGTCAGCCCAGGTCCCGCCGCTGCGGGTTCTCCAGCACTGCCCACTTTGCCTGCCAGGGCACCCCCCTGCCTGCCGAGGACAATCCACCGCTTCCAGCTTCCAGCCATCAGCGCCGGAGTTTCCACCGTTTGCCCTCGGGGTTCTTGGTTCTCTTTTTACTATTATTATAATTGCTGTTGTTTTTTTCTGTTTGTCCTGTTATATTTACTAGTAAAGGAATGTTATTCCTTTTCCCCATAGCTCTGATTGGAAAGTTTTTTTTTAATCTTCCAAATTATAATAACACGGAGGGAAGGATTTGAATTCCTCATTTCCTAGAGAGGCCTGCCTCTCCTTAGCAGACACCTGTCTTTTTCAAACCAAGACATATAGTTACTAGTAAAGGACTGTGTCATAGTTTTAATTTCAAACTGGGGAGAAACACCACTCAATGTAGTGGCTTCACGTTCACTAAATTTTGGTGTTGGTACTTACTCTTTCTGTGGGGGAGAGACTAGGAGAAAAACAAAGCAGGCTCAACCTTAAAATTAACAAATAGTTTATTAACATACACTAAAAGAATAGAAAAACAGAAAGTTGGATAAAAACTAAAATGGAATGAAACTTCACAAACACTTTTCCCTCCCCTTACAAACTGTTCACTTTCTTACAAAACAACATAAAGAGACAAAACTTGTAATTTTCAGTCAGTTTCACTATCTGATAATAGTCTTTCATCAATTCATTAGGGGAAGAGTATCCCTTTGAGTCATGGATCCCACTGACAACTTAGAACAGTTCTCTTGTGGGTTTTAAACTGTCACAAAAACAACCGCCCGGAGAAAACTTGCCTTTGTGACCCTCCCAGGAGCAGTTTCCCAAGCTGCTTATGGGTCATGGGTCTTAGACTTTTGCATACTGGGGTGTCACCTTTTAAAGATGAATAACTCCAAAGCAAAGGATTCTTCACCTCAAGGTACAGAGATATCTTCTTACTTTTTCACTGGCGCAGGGGGCTTCTCATCTTTGTCTCTGTTCAAGCATCTTATAGGATATTACCTAGTTTATCACAAACACCTTTGCTTAAATCTACACACAAATTAAAACAATCATCTCCCCAAATGCATATCTTTCCTATGATTTAAAGGAATGACTTAAATATAGAGTTCATTTCCATGGCTCAAGTAAGAATAGAACAACCAACTCTTCAACCCTCTGTCCCAATAGTCTTTTCACTCTTGCTTTACTGACTTCATCCTGCTGTTCTTTATGTTCACTCTGTCTTTTTTTACTCTCTCAGAGAAGGGCTGAGCTCTGGAAGCTTCATGTTGCTAAGAAAGAGTTAAATCTGCTCGGAGTCTTTGTCTCTCGCTCTGTAGCTCCTGGTGTTAGATGTTCAAGGCCGAGCTGATAAAGGAGGAAAAACTCACGCAGAAACATCAGAGATCGGAGCACTCAGGCAGTCCAGAATCACAAAAAAAAAAAAAAAATAGGCAGATCATAAATGCCTTCTCAGCCCACCCCTCAGTGTAAATTGGGGTGGCCTCGGCCCAAATGGTGCCCATAGCTCCCATCAGGGGCCCAGCAGAGATTTTTCTCTGCTCCAAAGAAGTTTAAAAAAGTAGCTGTTACAAAACAGCAACCTCTCCTTCCCCTCCTTCACCCAGGAGCCGATAGAATCCGGCCAGGCCTCAGGCCAGCCTCCCCCCCCCAAAAAAAAAAAAGTGGGAGGGAGCAGCAGGCCCAGCTTGATGTTACCTGTCTCTCTCTAGCCAAAGGAAGAAGGAAAAGGGCCCACCTACAGGAAATCAAGGGGTTTTATATGGTACTTCCCAAAGTCGCAGCTAACAATTTCAGTGGTCAGAATAGATGTCAATATTCTGACTAACTCTCTGATAGGTCTCTGTGTCTTCCAAAGCAATTCCCAGGTCCTGACCTGGACAATTATTTTACATTCTTTTATAACTAAAAAACCAAACTATACTAACCCATGACAGACTGTTATTCCCTTCCTCATAGCTCTGACTGAAAAGTTTTGTTTTTAATCTTCCAAATTATAATAACACGGAGGGAAGGATTTAAATTTCTCATTCCTAGAGAGGCCTGCCTCTCCATAGCAGACACCTGTCTTTTCAAATCAAGACAAGAAGGATAAAACATCTCCCAAAAACCAGTTTTCAACAGATGAAATAGAATACACATTTTTCGGTTACACAATCCAATACAATTTTATATATGTGTGTACACAAATACGCATGTATATATAAATAACCATGTATGTGTATAGACAAATGTATATATATTAAAAAAAGAAGTGTCTGGGTGAGTTTTGAGTGTACAAGGCAATTACATGTGTGTGTATATGATAAATATCTAACACACTCTCCTGGTTTAGGGCAAATTTGGGAGAAAACCTCTGAATGGGATCCCTCCAGAATAGCAAATTCAAGTGATCTCTCCCCCAACTGGTTCAGAAATAGATTTCCTTGGAGAAAAGTGGAAAAAACTATTTATTTAACAAGCAAAGTATCCACAAGCACGAAAAAAAGAATAATATGAAACAATAAAACCTCTCACTGTTCGAAGAGATGGCAAATTCACAAAGTCCATAGTAGAGTGTAGCTCAGCTCTCTCAGTCTCTTATCAATCCCTCCAGCACTGGAAAATGCTGAGGCCCAGGCCCCAGTGGACCACAGGTGTGAGCTCCCAGTGCTCTTCTGGGTTTTCAGTCCAGAGGAGGTTTGAACAGTTCCAAGAAAAAGGAAAGGAAAAAAAAAAAAACCAAAAAAAACCCCCAAAACAGTCCAAGGAACTTCTCTGCCTCAGCTAGCTAAAACTAACTAAAAGCAAAGGCAATCTCTGTCCCACTGTCTGTCCGTGCTGCAGGCAACACAGTCCAGAAGTAGAATGTGGAGGAGTGAGAGCGGTTTCTGTAAAGAAACTTGGCAGCCTCTTTTCCCCCTCCACTCTCAGAACCAGTCTTAAAGGTACAGAACACAATATCCAACATAAACAAAACATAGAATTGGGGATACAAGCATCATAAAGTCACCCTAGGACACACATATACACACATATATATATATATGAGAAACATAAATATATATACATATACAATATATGTATATATAGGTGTATATATATAAATTATATATAAATTAATATTAAAATACATTAAAAATATAGAAAATATATAGAAAACCCCTGCCCCCTTCCCCAGGTGTTTGCACAAGACACCAAGGCCAGGTTACACTCTCCACTTTATTTCCATACTCCTGAAGCCCAAACAGGGCCTTCCCCCCACACCCTCTGGAGTCCATGTGAATCCCACAGGAAAAGCTCCCATGAATCCCATGGGAAGGGCTGTGAGCCCTCACAAGCCATCATAGTTGTCATCATCCTCATGCTTCCTCTTGAGTGGGTTGGAGTCAGCAGCACCGGGCGGGACCATGTTGGTAGTGATCAGGATGTTCTTGGGGCCAATCAGGGATGGGTTGATCAGGATGTTTTGCACCGTGGGAGTGGCTGTGGGAATCATGGAAAGGATTCACTGAAAGCTTGGAGCAATCCCTGCATTATTCCAGGCTCATAAAGTGCTGCATTGCTAGAACCTTCCGGGGGGTTCAAACCAAGAGGGAGGATGGGGAAATGCTGGAGGGGGTGAGGACATAAGGGGGAAAGGGAAACAGGAGCCAGGGTGGGAGGGAGCTGTCCAGGATGGCTATGTTCTGGCTGCCACTGCTGTGCTGGGAACAGGAATTAACACTAGAAGTTCCTGGAATGAGGAGAGGGGAAGAAATTCCCACACCTGCTTGGCCAGAGCAGCTGTGGCTGCCCCATACCTGGAAGTGTTCCAGGCCAGCCTGGAGCAGCATGGAAGGTGTCTCTGCCCAGTGCAGGGGGTGGGACTGGATGAGCTTCTCCCTCCCAACCCAGGCACCCTGTGGCTGTGTGGTTATCCCTGTTTCCATGCCCAGGAATACCTGACTTCCCAGCGGGCTGTGAGGACGAGATCTAGACAGTGAAGCGCTGCCCAGCCAGTGACACCGGCGCTCCCACCTTGGCTGACACCAACACAGTCTGGGCTGAGGGGGTACCTGCATTCAACATAACCCCACCAAAATAAATCAAAATAAATCCATAAACACTCCTAAAACTCCCTCCCAAGTGGAACCTGTTATTAGACACAGTGGGAAGGCACAGGAACACAAGGATACCAGATATAAGGAGTCAGATTTCCAGGCAGAGCTCCACATTTCTCATTTCCCCACATTTACCCCAGCCCTACAGAATTCCAGACTATAAACACACACTAATTTTTAGGGCACAGCTATAAATTTTAAGATCCTTTTAAAAATGGATCTTTCCCAGTGCTATTTAATTCAGCATCATACTGACATTGAGGAAAACAACCCTAAATTTAAGTAAAGTTCTTGAATAGTCCCTTAAGTAAAGAATTTATCACCGATACAGAACATCTGTAATGCATTTACATTTAAATGTTAGTGTAATAATAAAGATTAATTTATGAAATTAACTTCCTGATGCTGTCAAACAATATAAGGTCAGGCAGTCCCTGACATTCGCTCAGGGTCTGAAAAGTGCTTTAAATTATTCCTCTTTATTTTTCCTTCCTAAAATAAAGGTGGAAATCCCCTGTGAAGCTGTTTCCTACCCAAAGTGGGGGTGCTGGGCCTGCTGCTCACAGCACCCACGCTCAGGCAAGGGACTGTGATCTTGCCTGCTGTGGAGGAGACCTGTGGGGAGAGAACCAGGGAATGACTTGGAATAAACAGGAAAGTCCCCCCGCCTCCCGACTGAGGCATTCAAGGCTTCCCAGCAAAGGAAATATTTTCCCTCTAAAGCAGAAACAACTGAGGTGGAAGTAAAAAATACTTTTTAATATCTACAGCAATGCCTGACTTGTGCCTCTGACAACCTGACATTAAACCTGGCAGTTCTTCCTGGACATCAGGAGAAATTTCTCCATGGAAGGGGTGTTCAGGCATTGGAAGGGGCTGCCCAGAGAGGTGTTGGAGTCTCCATCCCTGGCAGTGCCCAGGGAATGACTGGACATGGCACTCAGTGCTCTGGTGGGGATCAGGCACAGGTTGGATTTGATGATCCTAAAGGACTTTTCCAGCCTCAATGATTCTGGGATTCTGCAGTATTTCTTTAACACTACAATATTCCCATACTTTAAATTTCCCCATATTTTAAAATTTCCCATATTTTAAAATTCCCATTTAAAATCAACCAACAACAATTTGCAAATCCAGCCTGGAAACCTCTGAGCTGACGCTCACAGGCCAGTATTCTCCCTCATGTTTCAGAGGTGTGGAAAACTGCAATTTAACACCACTCCCAACCCCCCAGGAGTGAACTCCTAATCCCTGAGCAATCCTTACCTTCTTCTGCAGGGATCTGAGGCGGTAGTTCAGGGCAGTCAGGCAGTACCTGTCAGGCGGCAGCCGCAGGCCCGAGTACAGCTTGATCAGTGGCAGTGGTGTCTGGTTCTTCTGCCAGGCAATGTCCAGCAGAAACTGCAGAGACACGGGCACATCCCTGTGTCCTGCCCTCATCCCCATGTCCCGGCCTCACCCCCATGTCCCATCTGGCCAGCCCTCTCTGGGATGCCCAGCCCCAGCTGTACTCACATCCCGAGGTGGGGGGATGTGAAAGACTGGTCAGTCCGGCACTGGATTGCGAGGTGCACGTCATCTGCATCCACACTCGACTTCTTGGCATGGCTCGAGTAGATCTTGGCATCCTCCAGGATCGTGGTCATGTATCCTGGGGAAAACAGGCTCTGGGTTGAGGCTAGGTTAAATGAAATACTCCCTATCCCCATCCTGATCTCACCTAGCTGGCAATGAAAATTCTGCGGCCTCCGGGTACTGCTCAAACTGCCCGAGGGCAGCCTTGGATGGGAAAATGGGAAGCAATTCTTCCCTGGCAGGCCCTGCTACAGCATGCCCAGAGAAGCTCCAGCTGCCCCTAGATCCCTGGAAGTGTCCAAGGCCAGGCTGGACGCGGCTTGGAGCAACCTGGAACAGTGGAAGGTACTCCTGCCCAAACTGAGACAGAGAAAATAAAGCAAGGGTGCCTGGCAAGAGCACACTATATTAACAGAGAACTCTTCTTTAAAAACACCAGCCTGTCACATATTAGTTTCAAGTCCCCCCAGTAGATCAATCTTCTCTCTCTGGCCCCAGTGGGACTTCCAAATTCCTCCTTTAGGGCTCTGGTCACCGTTATGCCCACCTGGTACTGATTATCCTCTCATTCTTTGGGCCCCAAAACGGGTAACATGATATAGGAGATGGCCAAAAGGACAAAAGAGCATGCGCAAGGAGACAAGTTGAAAAGTTCAACTCAGAGGATGACTACGTGCTTCATCCCCAAAGACCCCCGACAACCACTGGAGTGATCAATAAGGAGCAGTGCGCAGCCACAAATAGGCGTGGAACTAATTTTAATACGAAGCGGGGACCGGCGGGGTTAGGAAATAAATATGTATTAGGCGTATCGTATAACCCTAGTTTGTAGAGATAAAAAGGGAGAAACAAAGCTCCCAGGTGTGCATGTCTTTGAGGAGTTATCCCCATGCACCTCAGCGCTGAATAAATTCATACCTACTCTCATAACCTCTCTGTGATTTATAGAGTCTTCTCTCCGCACATCATTTTGGCGAACCAGGCAGGAGGATCTCTGTCCGGCTGTGGGAGCGGCCGAGGAGCGGATTCCCTGGCGCGCCCCCAGGACCTTCCCGGGAGGGACCTCGGACCTCGGCTCGCTCACCGTGGGGACAGACAACGACCTGCTGGCCTTGCGGATAAAGGTATGAATTAAATATCAGGGAAGGGACAGCTGATAAGTCGTGCAGAGACGTCTGACATGCAGCACAGTCCCGGTGGGCTTGCAAGCAGCCGGCCAGGGAGAAGCCGGACACAGAGGGGGAGGGATCGATCCCCGGCCGATAGCGCAGCCGATGAGAAGGGGTCTCACTGCGCTGATAGAGCAGCCCGCTAGCGACTCTGGGGGTGAGTCGAGTGAACCCTTGTTTTGCTGCTATTTTGTGTGAATGCTAAGTCCGGACACGTTGAGTCATTGAGTATGATCAGTGAGTGAGAGAGTGAGTGAGACGCACCAGAGGTGTGGAGCGATTGTGGAGCTCTACCCGCGTTTCCGACCTCGGGCGACTGAGGCGGCCGGAGAAAGGCAAAGCGACTGGAGTCAGTGTGGGGCAAACCTGAGCATGAACGAGGGGCATTATGTTTGAGTGTGAAGTGGTTAACATTTGTTCCAACCGTGCATAGACAAATTGACGGAGTCTCTCCTCAGCAGTAGTTTGGGCTCGATCCCTGGGAACCTATTTATCCAGTGAATCGTTGGCTGGAAAGAGGGAATGAACAGGTCTGTCTAGAAGGAATATACAGAATTTCTGCAGGGAGATTGGTGGCCTTGGACTGGGAATAACCTGCAGTACAGACCCTAAGTATTCCAGGGGAGGTGAATGGGATAGCCTGTTCTTGTGGGAGACTTAGAGCTGTCAGAGAATCAAGAATTTGGCATCTGGCGTGGGTATTATTGCAGTGTAGAAATTGTGAAGAACATTGGTATTGTTACGCTAATAACCAGCAGGGCATATGCCCCCTGTGTAAACTGAAATACTATCCTAATCAGGTTAATGTTGAACCTAAAACTCTGAAGGTTGTATGTGGAAAGTCACATAGTGTGCCTGCAGATTGGGGCTGTGTGTGAAGATAATTGGGAAGTGACTCTGAAATTGTGCGAGGAAAAGTTTGGACGAAAACAGGACAGAACAAGGAGAAGGAAATCATGGGTATTGAACAAAGCAAAGAGATCCCCAAAGCGAGTCCGCTAGGTTGTATTATTGCACATTGGAAAAATATTGCTGGACGTGGGGGAACTGAGAACAAGAGAGATCTTATTAGATTTTGCAGAGATTGGTGGCCACTATATAAATTGGATGATGGAGCGAGGTGGCCACCGAGTGGAACTTTGGATTATAACACGCTATTGCAACTCATGCTATTTCTTAGGAGAGAAGGCAAGTGGACGGAGGTGTCATGCCGATATTTTTTTCTCCCTTCGAAATCACCCTGAGTGGCAGAGGGATTGTGGGATCAGGGCTCCATCTGACCCTCTGGTGTTAGCCCTGGAGAAAGAGAATAAGACTAAGAGAGGAGGGCTTAAGCGGTGTTGTTCAGCGTGTAGCATAGGGCAAAGATGTACAAAATCAGATAAGGTTTACCAAACTGTGGCCCAGGAACAAGACCTGGTAGATGATTTGCTTAAGCCTGCCCACATAAGACAAGAAAGGGATGAGGAGGAGGATGTAGACTCAGAGGGTGCAGACACTTTCCCGATTGCACACCGGACTAGACAACAGACACACATATTACAGGCACCTCTGCGTGAGGCAGTGGGATCAGAGGGAGGAGTAGTATTAGTTAAAGTTCCCTTCTCCACAATTGATTTGGAAGCATGGGAAAAGGTCGCTAAAAACTATCGCAGTGATCCAGTTAACACAGCCAAACGTCTGCGATATATAATAAAACAAAACAATCCAGATTGGAACGATATGCAATTATTATTGGATGCACTGACTGAGACAGAAAAACAATTAAACATAAAAACGGCAGGGGATCTGGCAGAGGATTATTATAAAACCCAACAGCTGGATGTGAAGGATTATTTCCCACTCCAAAACCCACAGTGGGATCCAAACAGAACAGCAGAATTGAAAAAGTTGGAGAGCTATCAGGAGTGGATTGCAAAGGGGATGGAAAGAGCCATTCCCAAAACAATAAATTGGTCAGCCTTATATGCAATCAAACAGGGGCCCTCTGAGTCGCCATCTGAATTCCTTGAGAAATTAAGAGATGCTATGCGTCGTCACACATCACTGGACCCTGGGTCTGAAGTAGGGATACAGCAGCTAGTTAATTTATTCCTAGGGCAATCTACAAGTGACATAAGGCGTAAACTTCAAAAGCTTCGGGGAACAGATGGGAGGAACTTAGAGACTTTGTTAGATGAGGCGTGGAGAGTCTTTAGTAACCGGGAAGAAGGATATAAACAAGGAATGAGGAAGCTTGTAGCTGTTGTAAGTGAAAAAGAGAAGGGAAAACAGGGGCAGAGACCATCTAGGCAAGGCCCGTCCCGGCTGGGCAGAGACCAATGTGCGATCTGTAAGAAATATGGACATTGGAAAAATCAATGCCCAGAACAAAGACGGGGTGGATTTCAGGACAAGGGAAACTGAGAGAAAGGAAAGGTGACTGCATATGTGGAAGAAGACTGAAGGGGACCGGTAGATCTCACCCCAGAAGATCCACTGGTTATATAATTGGAACTGGGGGAAAAAGGGAAAGAAGTAGAATTCCTGGTTGACACAGGAGCAACATATTCAGCCTTAAGACTTTGGCACCTGTGGGGAAGAATTATGTTACAGTGGTAGGAGCAACTGGCCAACCTGAAAAAGCATTTTTTTGTAAACCATTA
>JANEHK010000161.1:14961-33991 GCA_025960845.1 Tachycineta bicolor | reverse complement strand
TGGCACAGATCCTGTTCCGGCCCACCTCCAGACCCCTTATCAGGGGGCTGTGAAGGTGGCTCGGCCTCTTTTTGCTCTCTCTTTTTCGCTTTCTCTCTCTCTCTTTTGCTCCCCTCCATTCCCCACCTTTCCCTTCCCCCACCTCCTTGGCCTTGCCACGAGGTGCAGCTTGGCATCTCAGAGCAAGGCCTTACATCCCATACAATAAACCCAATCTTCTAAAACCTAACTGCAGAGATCTCTCGTCTACGTTTACATACACCGTCCTGGAGTCCACAGCAACAGAGGAAAAACAATTTCTACAGACGACATCCTCATAGCTACCCGGACGAAAGAGGCATGTGTAGCCTGGACAGTAAGCCTTCTAAATTTCCTGGGACTACAGGGGTACAGGGTATCAAAGAAAAAGGCTCAGGTTGTGAAGCAAAAGGTAATCTACCTGGATTATAAAATCAGTGCGGGACAGCGGACCCTAGGGCAGGATCGCAAAGAAGCGATATGCCAAACCCCGAGGCCTCAAACGGTAAAGGAACTGCGAACATTCTTAGGAATGATGGGATGGTGTAGGCTCTGGATACACAGCTATGGGTTGCTCGTGAAACCTCTGTGTGCGCTCATTACAAACGGGAACAGAAACCTCCAGTGGACAAAAGAGGCCACGCAAGCCTTTCATCAGCTGAAGAATGCTCTGTCAGCCCCGGCTCTCGGACTCCCGAGTGTAAGTAAACCGTTTTTCCTGTTCTCCCATGAAAAGCAGGGAATTGCCCTGGGGATACTGGCCCAGGACCTGGGTCCATACCGGAGAGCAGTTGCTTACTTCTCCAAGCAACTAGACACAACAGCCAAGGGATGGCCGGGATGCCTCAGAGCTGTTGCAGCTGTGGTGCTGAATATTCAAGAGGCACGCAAATTCACTCTGGGCCAGAAAATGACTGTATTTGTGTCTCACACAGTGTCTGCAGTCCTGGAAGTAAAGGGCGGGCACTGGCTTTCCCCACAAAGGTTCCTGAAATATCAAGCCATCATGGTGGAACAAGACGATGTTGAGATAGTTGTAACTAACATTATCAACCCAGCTTCTTTCCTCAGTGGGAATCAAGGGGAGCCAGTACACCACGACTGCTTGGAGACCATCGAAGCCTCCTACTCCAGCCACCCGGATCTGAAGGACGCCCCTTTGGATGACGCAGAAACCTGGTTCACTGATGGAAGCAGCTACGTCATCAGTGGAAAGCGACATGCTGGGTATGCAGTAACCACCTGCAGAAAGGTAATAGAATCTGGACCCTTGCCAACAGATACCTCTGCACAAAAGGCTGAGATAATGGCTCTAACCTGTGCTCTAGAGATCGCGAAAGGAAAGAAAGTAAACATTTATACAGACTCAAGATATGCATTTGGGGTTGTACACGCACATGGAGCCATTTGGAAAGAAAGGGGACTGTTAAACTCACAAGGGAAAAATATCAAACATTCTCAGGAAATATTGCGGCTACTGGAAGCAGTCCAGCTACCTGAGCAGGTAGCAATTATGCATATCAAGGCACACCAGAAGGTGAGCTCTGAATTGGAGGAAGGAAATGAGCTGGCGGACAGAGAGGCAAAAGAAGCAGCAAAAGGTGAGATAACGATCGAGGGAGCCTTAATTCCTGATGGACAGGTCTCCCTGGAAGGTAAGCCAGTATATACCAGAAAAGATAGAAAACTAATTCAGGATCAGGGAGGAAAGTATAACCAAGAGGGATGGGCTATTACTGCAGGTGGGATAATAGTCATCCCTTCTCATTTGTTATGGTCTCTAGTAAGAGAGGAACATCAGAAAACACACTGGGGAATAGAAGCCCTGTATAACTATCTAATTGAAAAGATTACTGTCAGGAATTTATATTCTACTGTTATCCAGGTAACCCGGCAGTGTGATATTTGCCTCCAGACCAAACCCAAAAATACTCCCAAACCAAAACTAGGTCAAATTGGAAAAGGCCACTGGCCTGGACAACAGTGGCAAATTGACTTTTCAGAACTCCCAAGAAAAGGGGGGTATCGATACTTGCTGGTTTTAACAGATACCTTTTCAGGGTGGCCAGAGGCTTTTCCCACCAGAACTGCCAAAGCCCAGGAGGTAACCAAAGTATTACTACAAGAGGTAATACCACGCTTTGGAGTTCCAGCCACAATATCTTCAGATAGGGGGCCACACTTTATTTCAAAAATAGTACAACAAATCAGTCGTCACCTGGGCATAGACTGGGAGCTCCATACCCCTTATCGGCCCCAATCAAGTGGTCAAGTGGAAAAAATGAACCATTTAATAAAACAGCAAATTGTTCGGCTGGGACAAGAAGCTAATTTACCCTGGCCTCAATCTCTCCCACTGGCATTGCTGCAGATCCGAACCAAACCTAGAGCTAAGGAAAAATTAAGTCCCTTTGAAATGCTTTACGGGAGACCGTATGGCGTGTAAAAGGGATTGTCCACCCAAGTAGGGGAGGGGAAGCTGACCGCCTATATGATAGCCTTAAGCAAACAGCTCAAAGCAATTGAGAGGCATGTGGCTGGAACTCGGAGCAGAGGGCTGGATGGACCAGTACATGACATACAGCCTGGAGATTATGTGTATGTTAAGTCTCTTACAGAAGAAACTTTGTAGCCACAGTGGGAAGGACCATTCCAGGTGCTTCTCACCACCTTCACCGCAGTTAAAATCAAGGAACAGTGTGCCTGGATTCACCATTCTCGAGTGAAGAAGGCTCCAGAAACTCCTTGGAAAGTAATCCCGGGTGACAATGAACTGAAATTGAAACTTACTTGGGCATAATGAATACATTATGGTTGAGAATATTCCATAATTTAGCATACAGGAATCCAATCAGTAGAATTGTTTTGTTTGTTTTGCCTGTAGCTATAAGTGCAACCCAAGGATTGGAAAGTATCTCTAACCAGAAAAATGCTGAATGGCCTTGGTCCCAAGCTTTCATTCAGTATACTGGATCCATGGGAAATCATTCTGATATAAAGGATTTAAACCTATCAACTGTGGTTATGCACGAAAACCAGATATATGAAAAGCAAGAATGGCAGAAACAAAAGTTGTGGACCCTTCAAGGGACTATGGGAGGGTAGTCAGAGTGGGATGCCGAATGATTAACGGGACTAACTATGAAAAGGCAATTCAAATTAGTGTTTCAACTTCTCCTACAGATTATCACCAGGAAATTTCTGATCGTCTAAGTAAATCGGATTGTTGGTATAATTTTACTTTAGTACAGACGGTGAATGTGATCTGCCTTTGGGGTCGTGGTAATAAAGGGCTCTCATTTAAATTTAAAATAACAACTATACCTATTGCAACAACCAAATCAACTGTAACCCAAGCTCAGACCACACCACCCAAAATTGAACATAAAATTTATGAAATTGGCCCATATGTAATAAGGAATACGGGACAACAACAACTGTTATTTAATCCAGAGTGGTCTCTTAAGCGTATTGAAGTACTAATGCAAACAAACATTTCCGAGATTCAGCCATCCTGCTCCTCTTTTCTATGGACATCATCCGAGGGCTGGACAACGTGGTTACAAAGGCAACTACACTTCAGGGGCAGAATGAGGAGATTTAACTGGAATATTAGGAACAGGATTGAGGGTCTTAAATGGAATCGATTCAGAAATATTAATGAACAAATTAGCCACTGCCACAAATGATTTGATAAAACTAAGACAACCCCTGCAATCCTCTTTATTAGCACTAGGAACT
This sequence comes from Tachycineta bicolor, assembly GCA_025960845.1. NCBI lineage: Eukaryota > Metazoa > Chordata > Aves > Passeriformes > Hirundinidae > Tachycineta > Tachycineta bicolor. Next base: position 30,232 of record JANEHK010000161.1, on the reverse strand, counting down.
AGCCAATGGGAAATTTCCAAAATACTACCAAAGTGGGAAGAAGCTGAGGACCAGGACCATAAGCTAATAATAAACGCACTAAACATAGCCCAAAACAATGTGTCGTTAGCCCTCAGCTGCATACAGGCACAATTATGGATACAGTCAATCGTTGCTCTAGTAATAAGAGAGGGAAACGAAGGTACTTTTCCAATTGAAATTCGGAAAATTGTCTGGGACAATGCAAATAACCTAGAAAGAAAACTTCAGTCTTGGTGGACTCTGGTAAATTTTACCTATGACCCTACCACCAAAATAGCTACTACTTTTGTACTGACTATACGCAATGCCACAATTTATAATATCCACCCTATTATTGCATTAGGATTAAACCATGAAAAAACAGTGCTCTACCCCTCAGAACATAGAGCATGGGCCCGGGTGATGAATGAAAAGTGGCAAACTGTGAATTTGGAATCGTGTGTTACCCGGGAACAACAAGGGTTTATCTGTGACACTAACATTATTGATGCACAAAATATATGCCTAGACACTGAGCAAAACATTTGCCACTTTGAGATCCATCCAGATACTAGTCAAAAGACTATGCTTGTATATATTGACCTAGGCTGTGTATGTTTAAGAACTGCATGTGTTTCTGTAGAAATAGATGATAACAATGTAACCTTGACTACTAGGAACTATTCCAATTTTTGTATATGTAATTTTGTTAAGATTGTAGGGTGTGATTTTTCATATTTAGCACTGGTTACATCCCACCAGTTGATAAGATCCAATTACACAATGTACCATAAATTATCACCAGCACCCATTGGAATGAACCTTACATTAGTAAGACAGCTAATGAACCACCAAGACCTGACAGAAATCCTGAAAGAGATTCAGGAAAAGGGGCAAAAGAGTCTGGTCACTGTCTATCATGATGTAAAAGAAATAAGCAAAGTATTACAAAGGGTAAACCGAGACACAAATCACCACTGGTGGGATGCACTCTTTGGATGGTCACCAACTGCAGCTGGGATTTTGAACACACTTTGCCACCCCATCATTGTCATATTGACATTAGTGAGTATAAGTCTGGTGCTATCAAATGCAATGCTCGTTTGGAATTGGAGAATGTTAAAACGGATAGCTGTACTGACTTCCCTAGCAGCAGCCTATGGTAATGCAATGAGGGATACCTATCGAGATGGGAGGGCTGCGGAAGTAGATAGGGAAAGGAAAAAGCATCAGTATTGCTAAGTAAAAGAATTTACTGATTTTCTAGAAAAGGGGGGACTGAGACAGAGAAAATAAAGCAAGAGTGCCTGGCAAGAGCACACTATATTAACAGAGAACTCTTCTTTAAAAACACCAGCCTGTCACATATTAGTTTCAAGTCCCCCCAGCAGATCAATCTTCTCTCTATGGCCCCAGTGGGACTTCCAAATTCCTCCTTTAGGGCTCTGGTCACTGTTATGCCCACCTGGTACTGATTATTTATGCATTCATTGGGCCCCAAAATGGGTAACATGATTTAGGAGATGGCCAAAAGGACAAAAGAGCATGCGCAAGGAGACAAGTTGAAAAGTTCAGCTCAGAGGATGACTATGTGCTTCATCCCCAAAGATCCCCGATGACCACCGGAGTGATCAATAAGAAGCAGTGCGCAGCCTCAAATAGGCGTGGAACTAATTTTAATACGAAGCGGGGACCGGCGGGGTTAGGAAATAAATATGTATTAGGCATATCGTATAACCCTAGTTTGTAGAGATAAAAAGGGAGAAACAAAGCTCCCAGGTGTGCATGTCTTTGAGGAGTTATCCCCATGCACCTCAGCGCTGAATAAATTCATACCTACTCTCATAACCACTCTGTGAGTTATAGAGTCTTCTCTCCGCACATCAAAACCAACCTGGGATTTGTGATTCCGTGTTTACTTTTAAATTGTCACAGAATTACAGCTGGAAAAGGTCTCCACGGTCACTGAGTCTGACAGGGGAGGCCCCGTGGAAACACGGATTCATAGAGCACTTCCCTGCTCCAAACAACACGTCCCTGCTCCACCCGGGGTTTCCTGGCGCATTTCCCGCCCGGCCCCGCTTACTGTAGGCGAACTCCAGCATCTGGTTGATGACGCGCGGCCCGTACTCAGTGATGCCCATGTCCTTGAGGATCTACGCCATCACCTACGGGGGGACACAGGCACCGCTCAGGCCTTCGAGCTCCCCGGTCCCGTTCTAACCCCCCTAGACACCGCGGTACCTGCGCGTTTTTAGGGGCGCTCTTGGGAGACGCCATCCGGGCCGCCTCCATCGTTTGCGGTCACGTGACACAAGGGGCGTGGCTACGGCAGCCAGGAGGGAGGCGTTATTATGAAACGCAGCCTAGCAGGGTTGTCATGGAGATGTGGCCGAGCAGGGCAGAAATTCATTTTACCGTAAATATTCATGTAGGCCAATGGATGCACAGACTAAATCTGATGGATTCAAGTGACTGTTTTCCCCCTCCCCCTGCTGCAGAACGCCCAATGTCCCCCATCTGCCCTGTGGTGATGCAGGAGGGGATGTTTTGTTATTTCATTAACAGCTCTGAAGCCAGTTTTTTAATTGCCAGCATTCCCAGGATTAACTAAAAATGACAGTGTGTTCCCACTGTTCTGAAAATGACAGGTTCCACTTTAGAAAAAAATTTAAAAGCTTTTTAAAGCTGGTTTTTGTGATAGCTGCCTGGATTTGGAAGCCATTTAAAACATATTCCATGTGAGTTTTGTAAAAGTTTCTCACTTTCTGAGGCAAAAGAGAAGCAAAAATAGTGGTGCTGTGATTTTATCAGGAAGGCGATCAGCAATGTTCCAGAAGCAGTTGCAATTGAGACATTAATTTTGAAGAATTAAAGATTTTTAGGAAAGTTAAGATAATAAGTTGCTGAATTAGCTGAAGTACATATGTGATCTTTGTTCACAGTTAACAGAAGCCGGATCTTAGATAAGCTATCCCGGATTTAGTAACTCATTGCTTGTCAGCTTTATGTAGCTGTGCATATAATGAAAAACAAAATGTGGTAAATAGGACATAAGATAACTGCAGACTTCCTGCTTAAAGGACCCATTCAACACAGGAAACTATAAGTTCTACCAAGGATTCATTTGTCACTAATGCATTGAAAAGGTAGAAAGGTCAGGACGAGGAAGACTCATCTTACTTCCTCATTTCGGGTGACCCCTCCCCAGAATAGACCCCCGACTCATTTTAAGAAACGAACTACACATGTTTAATAGCCTTTTTGCCAATTAGCATACGAAGCAAGGAATAGGAGGTGGCAGGAGTATAAATATGCATTTGTATTTGGGTATTCAACATGTTTGTAAATAAAAGGCTTTGTAATTACCTGTGAAATTTGCAGTGCGTATTAGAGAGATATCCCACGTGCTGCCCGGCCGTAATAAACATACACTTTCTAATTTTAAAGTGTTAGAGAGTTTTTGTCTGTCACAGTTGAGTATCGATACTAGATCAATACCCATATTTCTTTAATAAATCATTTTGGCAAGCCAGGTAGGAGGCTGCTCTCTCTGGCCATGGGGCCAGCAGGGTCCAGGACCCCTCTGGGCGCCCACCCGGAATTTTCTGGGAAGAGGGCTCCTGTGGTCCCGCTGACTACCCAGGGAAAGAGCAGAACCTGCTGGAACTATGGACAAAAGGTATGTTTATATTTGAAAATAGGTACCTTGGTATAGGCGGTTGGTAAGACACTGAGAGACATCTCGTGCACAACATATGCCTCTTGGGTTTGTTTGTAAAAGTTGTGACAGCTCTGCGGAGCTTGGTATCAGTGGTTTGGTAGTCCGTGTCCCGTAGTGGGGACAGTGGCAACCTGTCTTTGTTGTGTCATCTTGCAGTTTAAAGGTGCCTTGTTAGTCCGTGTCCCGTAGTGGGGACAGCGGTAACCTGTCTTTGTTGTGTCATCTTGCAGTTTAAAGGTGCCTTGGTAGTCCGTGTCCCGTGAGGGGGCAGTGGCGGCAGTGAAATAATCGATGTTGTTGTTGTGTATTAGGAACAGTGGTGGCTCCGGTTACAGTTTGTGGTTTAAAGGTACCTTGACAATCCATAATCCGTGTGGCTAGCCCGTTCTGGGACGCGAAGGGTCCCGTTGTGGGTCGTGGAAAATCCCGACTGCGGCCCCGCGCCTGCCGGGTGTGTGTGGTATGAACGGATCTGTGTTTTGTGGTCTCGTGGTTTTGTGTGTTTGTGTCTTCAGGTGTGGTGCACCGTATGTATCGTGGTCTGTGAGAGTTTGTGTTGTAAGGGTTTTGATATGTGTGATTTTGGTGTGTGTTAGTAACCTGTTGTAGTGGTTTCACGTTCACTAAATTTTGGTCTTGGTACTTACTCTTTCTGTGGGAGAGAGACTAGGAGAAAAACAAAGCAGGCTTAACTTTAAAATTAACAAATATTTTTATTAACATACACTAAAAGAATAGAAAAGAAAAAAAAGTTGGAAAAAACCAACTTAGAATGAAACTTCAAAAACACTCTTCCGTCCCCTTACAAAATGTTCACTTTCTTACAAAACAACATAAAGAGACAAAACTTGTAATTTTCAGTCAGTTTCACTATCTGACAATAGTCTTTCATCAATTCATTAGGGGAAGAGTATCCCTTTGAGTCATGGATCCCACTGACAACTTAGAACAGTTCTCTTGTGGGTTTTAAACTGTCACAAAAACAACCGCCCGGAGAAAACTTGCCTTTGTGACCCTCCCAGGAGCAGTTTCCCAAGCTGCTTATGGGTCATGGGTCTTAGACTTTTGCATACTGGGGTGTCACCTTTTAAAGATGAATAACTCCAAAGCAAAGGATTCTTCACCTCAAGGTACAGAGATATCTTCTTACTTTTTCACTGGCGCAGGGGGCTTCTCATCTTTGTCTCTGTTCAAGCATCTTATAGGATATTACCTAGTTTATCACAAACACCTTTGCTTAAATCTACACACAAATTAAAACAATCATCTCCCCAAATGCATATCTTTCCTATGATTTAAAGGAATGACTTAAATATAGAGTTCATTTCCATGGCTCAAGTAAGAATAGAACAACCAACTCTTCAACCCTCTGTCCCAATAGTCTTTTCACTCTTGCTTTACTGACTTCATCCTGCTGTTCTTTATGTTCACTCTGTCTTTTTTTACTCTCTCAGAGAAGGGCTGAGCTCTGGAAGCTTCATGTTGCTAAGAAAGAGTTAAATCTGCTCGGAGTCTTTGTCTCTCCCTCTGTAGCTCGCGGTGTTAGATGTTCAAGGCCGCACTGATGAGGGAGGAAGAACTCACAGAAACATCAGAGATTGGAGTACTCAGGCAGTCTGGAATCTCAAAAAAAAAAATGAGGCAGGATCATAAGTGCCTTCTCAGCCCACCCCTCAGTGTAAATTGGGGGGGCCTCGGCCCAAATGGTGCTCATAGCTCTTATCAGGGGCCCAGCAGAGATCCCTCCCCGCTCCAGAGAAGTCTGAAGAAAGCAGCTGTTGCAAAACAGCAACTTCTCCTTCCCCCCGCTTTCACCTGGGAGCTGATGGAATCCGGCCAGGCCTCAGGCCAGCTCCCCCGCAAAAAGCGGGGAACAGCAGGCCCAGCTTGATGTTACCTGTCTCTCTCTGGCCAAAGGAAAGAAGAAAAAGGACCCACCTACAGGAAATTCACGGGGTTTTATATGGTACTTCCCAAAGTTGAAGCCAAGAATTTCAGTGGTCAGAATAAATGTCAATATTCCAACTAACTCTCTGATAGGTCTCTGTCTCTTCCAAAGCAATTCCCAGGTCCTGACCTGGAGAATTATTTTACATTTTTCTATAACTAAAAAACCAAACTGTACTAACCCATGACACCTGTGTAAATGTTTTTAGGTGTTTTGCAAGCTTGAAGTTGTAAAAGCCTTTTGAATTCCCTGCCTGATCAGCGGAGGGATCCCTCTGTTTGAGGGCGCGGAAGGATTTAAAGTGTTTGTATTGTATCCAGATTGTGTGCTGGAGGGGAATTAGACTGTGTGTGAGATTAGACAGAGTGTGCTTTTGGCAACAAGATTTTGCTGACATTTTGTTAGGTGAAAAAAGCATTTGTGTAAGTTTAAATTGTTTATTTTTTGAGCTAAAAGGAGCAAGCAGCGTAAGGAGGTTTGAAACCTCAGGCAGCCCCAGTAATCGTGGAGGGGGTGATTTGTTTCCCTAGTAACCGCGGGGGAATCCAGGCTCTGCAGCCTCTGGCCACGTCTCTAAACTCCCTGTAAAACCCTAAGAAGTTCTTTTGGCGAGTGAGTGTTTTAGTTAAAGAAAATATGTTTTTGCTTGTTTGTGAGTGTGATATATGTCCTAAAGTTAATTCGTGTTGGAATATATATATATTGTAATTCACCCCCTATAAATATAAGTTCTATTTCTACTCGAATATATTATGGGAAAACTGAGACGAAAGCTGCATGGAGAGGGGTACAAGGAATTTCCTTTTGGCAGAGCATTATACAAAAGGGACACGAGGAACTATGCTGAGAATTACACCAAAAGGGACACAAGGATACCTCTGCCGGGAATCGTTAAGAGGAGAACAAAGACAATGGAAAAGGGAGATGGAGAACCTGGAGAAACAAATGATCACATCAGATCGATATCTCATCCATCTCCTCCTGACATTACCATCTCTACACCCCACCTGGACTCGACGATTAAGGACATTGTTTTCCCGGGCAAATCCATTCAAAACACCAGAACCCGAACATGAATATCTAATGAGGCTGCCTCGGACAAGGAAAACCTCGGAGCCCCGATTTTCTCTCAGCGATCCAGTGTATAAAAAGAGGCAGCTCCAAGACAAAAATGTGAACTTGGGGGTGGCATACTGGTAGAGTGTGTTACTGTGTTCACCCAGCGCCGATCCCGGGCTCGACGCTGTCCTTTTAATTGTGGCTCTCCGAGACTGTCATTTTGTCTCTCAATAAAATTCTAAAATTTTGATTTATAGAATTTGGTCCATCGTATTTATTACATGAGGCTTTCAGTTGCTAGAGTGTGTGGTAATATTTTAAAGTCCTGGTGGTGTAGTCCCTAACCACAGAGGAGTGGAGAGGCGGCATGGGATCAGGGTTACCCCCCGCCACCTCCTTCTCACGGAGGGATTTGTGTGTGGTGTCCCGGCCGAAATCCATAGGATTTTTCGGTGAGACCTTGTTGAAACTTCTGGTGAAGTGTGTTTGGGGTCGTGAGGGACCCCTGGCTATTTTCTTTGCGAGCCTAAAACGGTTGGTGTTTGGAGTTGGGTCTCTCTGAGAAAAGGCTTTGATTGTGTGCAGAAAGCAGAGAGCCCAGAATTTATGCCCAGAGCTGGCAGAAATAGCCGAGAAATTTTTGGTGCTGAGATATGATTAAGCAGCATTCACTTGATTGGGCAGATCTGCAACTGCTATTTGATGCCTTAACAGAAACTGAGAAGCAATTAGTTTTGAAAGTAGCTGGGGATCTGGCTGAGGATGATTGTAGGACAACACAGGAGGATGTTAAAGATGTATTTCCCCTTCAAGACCCAGGCTGGGATCCTAATGATGATGAGGAGTTATGACGGTTAAAGAGATACCAAGAACTGATAGTAAAAGGGCTAGAAAGAGCAATCCCCAAAGCCATAAACTGATCAGCCTTATATGCTATCAAACAGGGCCCCTCTCAAACACCTTCTGAATTTCTAGATCACTTGCGAGATGCAATGCGCCGACACACACCACCCTGGGTCCTGGGTCTGATGAAAGAACGCAGCAGTTAATAAATTTATTTTTAGGACAATCCATAGGAGGCATCAGGCAGAAACTCTAGAAGATCCGGGGTCCAAACAGCCAGAATTTAGAAACTTTACTAAATAAAGCATAGAAAGTTCTTAGTAAGCAGGAAGAAGGGTATAAACAAAGGATGAAGAAATTGGTAGCAGTAGTAAAAGAAGGAGAAAAGGGAAAACGTGGGCAAGGTCCACCAAGACAAGGACCACCTCGACTGGGAAAAAATCAATGTGCATTTTGCAAGAAATTTGGTCACTGGAAAAACCAGTGCTCTGAATTAGGAAAGGGCAATGAACATAGAAAAGGTGATCAGAAAAAGGAAAAAGTAGTTGCTCATGTAAAGGAGGACTGAGGGGGACCAGAGGGCCCTACCCTAAGGGACCCTCTGGTTATAGTTAAACTGGGGAACAAAGAAAAAGAAGTGAAATTTTTGATAGACACAGGGGCAACATTTTCAGTGTTGAATAAGGCCCTAATACCTGTAACCAATGACTATGTTATGGTAAAGGGGGCAACTGGTCAATCTGAAAGAGCTTATTTTTGCAAGCCATTGAAGTATAAATTGGGAAAACAGTGGGGCATCCACCGATTTTTATACATGCCTAACGCTCCATCTGCACTTTTGGGCAGAGATTTGCTAGAGCAGCTGGGAGCAAGAGTAATATTCAAAAGTGGGGAAATTAGTTTGGAGGTAAAGGATCAACAATATGTAGAACTGTTAAGCTTAATGCTAATAACCAAAGAAATTGAAGTGATAAGTGAAAAGGAAAATTTTTGGAAAATAATGGATCAAGTATTTCCAGGAGTGTGGGCCTCCAATATGCCAGGAAGAGCAAAGAATGCACTACAAGTGCAAATCAGGCTTAAAAAGGAGGACAGACAGCAAGGGTTAAACAATACCCCCTAAAGAAAGAAGATATAGAAGGGGTTAGCCCAATTATTGAGAACTTTCTGCAACTAGGACTACTGAGAGAGTGTCAATCTGATTTTAATACTCCTATTCTGCCAGTAAAGAAACCTGATGGGTCATACAGATTAGTACAAGATTTAAGGGCTGTTAACAAGGTAACTGAAGACTTATATCCAGTGGTTGCCAATCCCTACACCTTGTTAACCCGTTTAACACCTGAACTAACTTGGTTTACTGTTCTAGATCTAAAGGATGCTTTCTTTTGCCTCCCTCTCCATGAAGCCATCCAGAAACTTTTTGCATTCGAGTGGGAAAGCCCTAAAACTGGAAGAAAAACTCAGCTCACATGGTGTGTGTTACCGCAGGGGTACAAGAACTCCCCCACTATATTTGGGGAACAGCTTGCCACGGATTTAGAGTCCTGGGAACCTCCACCAGGGGAAGGACAGTTACTCCAGTATGTGGATGATTTCTTAATAGCCACCCAGACCCAGGAGACATGCGTGGACTGGACGGTAAGCCTCCTGAACTTTCTAGGCCGGCAAGGGTATCGAGTATCCCAGAAGAAAGCCCAAATGGTGAGGCAAACAGTTATTTACCTGGGTTATGAAGTGAGTGCTGGACAAAGGACTCTGGGGCAGGATCGCAAGGAAGCAATATGCCAGACCCCAAAACCTCAGACAGCAAAAGAACTAAGAACCTTTTTAGGCATGACAGAGTGGTGAAGGCTGTGGGTTTATAATTATGGGTTGCTTGTTAAACCTCTGTATGCCTTGATCACGGAAGGGAGCAGAGATCTTCAGTGGACAAAAGATGCAACCCGAGCCTTCAACCAACTAAAGAAAGCCCTTATGTCAGCTCCAGCCCTGGGACTTCCAAACGTGAGTAAACCATTTTTCCTGTTTTCTCATGAGAAGCAAGGGATTGCCTTGGGAATATCAGCACAGAACTTAGGCCCGTACCGGAGGGCAGTGGCCTATCTTTCCAAGCAACTGGACACAGCAGCTAAAGGATGGCCAAGGTGCCTCAAAGCAGTTGCAGCAGTGGCAATAAACATCTAAGAGGCACGCAAATTCACCCTCGGCCAGAAGATGACTGTGCTAGTATCTCACACGGTGTCTGCAGTTCTTGAGGCAAAAGGGGGACATTGGCTCTCCCCACAGAGATTTCTGAACAAGATGATTGTAGCCTTCCCCACAAGACTAGACGGGCGCCGAAGGTAAAGGAAGAGTTTTGACTCTGACTTCTGTGGGATAGTTCTGCTTTTATTCTTATGTCCTGCTCAGCCTTGAGACCCTACCCGATGGAAAGCCGATGCCAGAGAGTGCTGGCCCGTCCCCCACCGTGGCTTTTTCCCTCAGGGGGAAGGGCCCATAGGCGAGACCCAGAGGCCTCGCCCAATCAGTTTTCAGTGGGAGGAAACAAGATTAGGTTACATCTCAGTGAGGGGGATGGGCACTGCTGGGCAGGGACAGATAGAAAAGAACATTACAAATATAAGCCCAATTAATGCATTACAACAGATGATGTTGAAATTGTGGTAACTAACGTTGTGAACCCAGCTTCCTTCCTCAGCGGGAGTATGGGAGAACCAGTGATCCATGATTGCCTGGAGACCATTGAAGCCACCTACTCGAGCTGCCCAGATCTGAAGCACACTCTGCTTGAGGATGCTGAGACATGGTTTACTGATGGAAGCAGCTATGTCATCAGTGGAAGAAGCATGCTGGGTATGCGGTTACCACAAGCAGGGAGGTAATAGAGTCTGGACCATTAACATCTACATGGACTCAAGGTATGCATTTGGAGTCGTTCATGCTCACGGAGCCATCTGGAAGGAAAGAGGACTGCTGAATTCACAAGGCAAGATTATTAAACATGCACAGGAGATACTGAGGCTATTAGATGCCATACAACTACCTGAGAAAGTAGCCATAATGCACATAAAGGCCCACCAAAAAGTGAGCTCTGAATTGGAAGGGAATATGCTGGCAGATAGAGAGGCAAAAGAAGCAGCAAAAGGTGAAGTACCTGATAAGGCTGTTAAGGCAGCATTGATTCCAGATGGAAAGGTTTCTATTGAAGGTAAGGCAATGTACAATAAGAAAGATAAGAAACTTATCAAGGTAGAAAAGGCAAGTTATAACCAGAAGGGATGGGTTGTAACAGAAGAAGGGAAACTTGTGGTACCCTCCTATTTGTTGTTGTCATTAGTACAGAGGGAACATGAGAAAACACACTGGGGAATAGATGCCCTGTATAACCATGTCTTGGTTTGAAAGACAGGTATCTGCTAGGGAGAGGTGAGGCCTCTCTAGGAATGGGGAATTCCAATCCCTTCCTTCCAAGTTACTATAATTTATAAGATTAAAGAGGTTTTTCAGTCAGAGCTATGGGGAAAGGAATAACAGTTCTTTACTAGTAAATATAACAGGACAAACAAACAACAGCAATAATAATAATAATAAACAGAACCAAGAACCGCGAGGGGCTTTGTTTCACAAGCCCCAGGCAGTCTGATCTCTTGGGCCCCTCCCCAAGAGCACCAAGCTGAAACAATGGAAACTTTGGGGCTGATGGCTGGAAACAGTGGGTTGTCCCCAGCAGACAAGGGGAATGTCCCGGCAGGCAAAGTGAGCAGTGCTGAAGAAGCTGCGACGGCTGGACAGGGCTGGCCCAGCTCCAACTGGGCAGGCGAGGAGCTCCGAATTCCTGGGCGCTCCAGCAGATGATTGATGGTGGTAGAATTCTCAGGAGCGGACCCTCCGTTAACAGTGGTCTCTTCACACAGCTAGCAGCTGCCTGACCGTCCTCTCCAATGCTGAGTGCAGGAGGGCACACTCAGCTCCTGGAGCACTGTGCTTTTCCCTCCCCCAAACTTAAGTGATCTTCCCCCACCCTTGGCCACTTCTTTTGTGTGGGTCAAGTACCCTCTAAGCATCAGTATTTAGTCCCTTAGTAAATAATGAGGCGGGGAGAAAATTCTATTGGGAAAGAAAAAAAAACAAAACCAAACCTAACCCCCAACAAACCATTTGAAAGAAAGAATCATGGCCAGGAAATTGCAGGGCACAGTGATACAAGTAACTCATCAGTGTAGTCTTTGCCTCTGAACTAACCTTAAAAATACCCCAAAGCCTAAAGTGGGACAAATTGGGAAAGGTTGTGGACCTGGGCAACAATGGCAAATTGATTTTACAGAACTGCCCAGGAAAGGAGGGTATTGTTACCTATTGATGTTAACTGATTCCTTTTCAGGATGGCCAGAAGCCTTTCCTGCCAGGACAGCTAAGGCCCGAGAGGTGACCAAAGCGCTGTTGCAAGAAATAATACCACGATTTGGAGTTCCAGCCACCATATCCTCAGATAGGGGACCACATTTTATTTCGAAAATTGTGCAGAAAATAAATCACCACCTGGAAATAGACTGGGAATTGCACACTCCATGCCACCCTCAATCTAGTGGCCAGGTGGAAAAGATGAACCATTTGATTAAACAACAAATTGTGAGATTGGGGCAAGAAGCAAATTTGCCCTGGCCTCAGGCTCTCCCATTGGCCTTGTTGCAAATTCGGACAAAACCAAGGGCAAAAGAGAAACTAAGCACTTTTGAAATATTGGATGGAAGGCCGTATGCAGTTCAAGGGGGAACAGCACCCATTCAAGTAGGGGAAGAAACCATACATGGATATATGGTGGCCCTAAATAAACAGCTTAGAGAAATTGAGAAATATGTGGCTGGGACTCAAAACAGAGAACTAGATGGGCCAGTACATGATGTACAACCTGGGGATTATGTATATATTAAGTCTTTTGCAGAAAAAAACTTGGAACCACAGTAGAAAGGACCATTCCAGGTGCTCCTCACTACCTTCACTGCAATCAAGATCGCAGAACAGAAGGCCTGGATCCATCACTCCCGAGTGAAGAAAGCCCCAGAAGGAATTTGGAAGGCCACACCAGGCGATAACGAACTGAAGCTGAAGCTCACTCAGAACAACGAATAAATGGACTAAGTTATTTTGGACATTATGTGGAAAGTTGTAACTATTGTAGTAATTACCTTAGCCATAATAAGAATCAATGCAATACCACGAAGGTATAATGAGACTGGGATTTACTAGTACCAAGGAAGAGCTTATGATCCTTACTCTCATAAGGCTTTAAACAAGATACTAAAAGTCACAAATGCAAGCTTGTGGGAGGGAAGAAATGTTTGGGGATGTAAGTATGCATTTGTACAGGATGGGTTCCACGAGGCTTACCATCCACCCATGAAACTCATCAGGGTCAGTCCTGAATGCTGTGATAAATGCTTGAGTAAATGTCCTGAGTTTAGACTCAAAATAGAGGGGTGTGTGATAAGGGGGTATGACATTGACTTTAAGAGTGAGATCATGAAGTAATAATTAATGCGCTAGGCACAGCTAGTGAAAACATCTTGCTAGCTCTAGGGTGTACTCAGTCACAACTGTGGATGCAATCAGTAGCTGCTGCAGTTATCAAAGAAATTGGAAAAGGAACATTCTGTGCTGAAATTTGCAAAATTGTCTGGGACAATGCCTCTGATATAGAAAGAGAATTTCAGTCTTGGTGGATTTTAGTCAATTTCACCTGTTACCCTGTGACTAGTATACTTAATTCACCCAGTAGTTCCCTTAGGATTAAACCACAAGGGAACTATATTGTACCCTTCTGAACACAGAATATGGGCATGAGAAATTAGAGGAAAGTGACAAACCATTAACTTAGAGCCCTGTTCTAGGAAGAAAAAATTAGGGTACATATGTGAGGGGACACTAAAAGATGATAAAGGCACATGTTTGGACACAGACCAAAGCATTTGCCACTTTGAAACACATTCAGGCAAACAGACCACTTATATATATAGGACAAGGCTGTGTCTGCCTTAGGACAGCATGCCCCACCATAAACCAAATTGTAGAATTAAAGAATGTGATTTTTCCTATCGGGCACTTGTAATATCACATCAATATAAAGGCCAACCTAAATCTTAAAAGAAATTAGAAATAGAAGGAAAAAGACATTAATTACGATACACCATGATACAGAGACCATCAAAGGGGTTTTTAAAAGGCTTGAGGAACCTTTGTCTCATCATTAGTGGGATGTGCTTTTTAGGTGGTCACTGACAGCAACTGGTATACTGAATGCCTTAATCCACCCTATAGTTGTGTTGCTTATTTTGGTCAGCATAAGTTTAGTGTTATCCATTGTAATACTTGTTTAGAATTAGAGGATGCTATGACAGTGGCAGCTTTAACATCACTGTCAAAGGCATATGGCTTGGTCTTGAGAGACACTAGCTGTACAGCTTGGATAGATGAGGAAGACTCTGTATACTGAGTAAAAGAATTTACTCATTTCAAAGAAGAAGTGGGGAATGAGACATTAAATTTGAAGGATTAGAGATTTTAGGAAAGTTAGGATAATAGTTGCTGAAATAGCTGAAGTAGGTAGATAAGCTTTGCTTGCAGTTAACAGAAGCTGGATCTTAGACAAGCTATCCCGGATTTAGTAACTCATTGCTTGTCAGCTTTATGTTTATGTAGCTGTGCTTGTAACAAAAAACAAAATGCAATAAATAAGATTTAAGATAACGGCAGATTTCCAGCTTAAAGAATCCATTCAACACAGGAAACCATAAGTTCTACCAAGGATTCATTTATCACGAATGCATTGAAAAAGTAGAAAGGTCAGGATGAGGAAGACTCATCTTACTTCCTCATTTTTGGTGATCCCTCCCCAGAATAGACCCCTGACTAATTTTAGGAAACAAACTACGCATGCTTAATAGCCTTTTTGCCAATTAGCATATGAAGCGAGGAATAGGAGGTGACAGGAGTATAAATATGCATTTGCATTTTGGATATTCAACACTTTTGTATATAAAAGGCTTTGTAATCACCTGTGAATTTTGCAGTGCGAATTAGGGAAATATCCCGCGTGCTGCCCAGCCGTAATAAACATACACTTTCTAACTTTAAACTGTTAGAGAGTTTTTGTCTGTCACAGTTGGGTGTCGATCATAGGTCAATACCCATATGTCTTTAATAAGTCACACACACACAAAAAAATGAAAAATCCCTTTTTTTTTTTCCTCACAAAACTATTAAATACAATACACCTCCCTCCAAGGAGATATACTGAATTTTAAAATAAACAATCTACATTACATATACTTTCATTCATCTACTCTCACTCACTTTTATTTCTCATTCACTTTTACACATTCTTTCACACCCTTAGGACATGCAGCTGATCGGTGTCTCCAGAGAATTGCGGCTCTGTGTGGCCCCCCTCGCCTTGGGTTTGGTCTCTGGGTTCCAGTATAGCTGGGCCTCCGGAGAGGGCCCAGAATCTGGTCGCCTCTGGTGCCGGTCCACCTATGAGGCTGAATTGCGTGTCACTTACACTTTTACTACACAACCCCCCCCCCCTCCACACGCCCGGAGGAAAAAGGGCTGAATCGCATGTCACTTATACTTTTACCACGGCCCCCCCTCCACACGCCTGGAGGAAAAGGGCTGAATTTCAGGTCACACACATG
>JANEHK010000161.1:0-14861 GCA_025960845.1 Tachycineta bicolor | reverse complement strand
CACACACACACACACACACACACACACACACACACGTTCTGCCATAGCCCCCACCCGCCTAGGGGAACAATGGCCTGTTTGCAGGTCTCTTACACCTCTTGCCACAGTCCCACCCGCCCAGGAAGCTGAGGCAGATTTTGTGTGTGACTCACTCTCACACAACAAAACAATAAGGTACCTTTTACTTTCAAATCACCTATTACAATTTTAGGTGTTACTGGCCAGTCCCAGTGCTCTTGGATATCCCCTCAATCCAGCTGTGTTGTCCAACCCTAGATGCTCTCGGGCATCACCTCAATCCGGCAGAACCCTGGGTGCTCTTGGAATATTAATATCTCAACTGCTGTTTTCAATTCTGGATGCTCTCAGGCACTTATCCCTCAATCCAGCAAAATTTTTAGTGGCCTTTTCCAAACTTTTTGACTTTTTTTGTTTGTTTGGGGTTTTTTTGTTTGTTTTGTTTTGTTTTGTTTTTTGTTTTGTTTGTTTGCTTGTACGTTTTTTTCCCACTGGATTATGCCAGGAAAACCCTTGGCTTCCTCTCTCCAAGAGGTCCCACCTCTTCCCTAGGACTTAGTCCCAGTTTCCCTGGGGGGGCATTCTCTCGCTCTTCTTATCACCCGCTTCGTCTCTTTACTGGCCGTTTTTCTCGCGAAAGAATGGAAACGCAGCATAGGAGACTCCACACTCGTTTAGCAGGTCTGGGATAACCAGCTGCCTCCCATTCACACACATTCATCCCCCCCTTAACCACCCCATCCAAACCAGTAATTACCTGTCCTTTGTCCTTGGGTCTTGGTCTTTGTGTACACTTTAGTCTTAGGGGCTAATTACCGCGGTTTTAGGGAATCTTTTCCCTTTTCTTTGTTTTATTGCCTCCTCTTGTCCATTGATCGTAACCTGCATCTGTCGGTCACAGCAGGGGAACACAGAGCGAGGCTGCCAACTGGGCAGGGCGCACCATCCTCACCCTGATTCCACTGAGGCACCGGCAGTGAGGTGTTCTAACCATCCTCTGCGACCATAATTGTGAAAAATGCCAATCACTTGTTTTTAAAATTTTAAAAGTTTAATACTAATAAAATGGTTATAAAAAATAGTAATGGAATTAGAGTAATAAAAAATTTGGACAATTAGGGTTAGGACAATATGAGACAATAAAAACAAAGTTTCAGACATCTGGGTGCTTTTCCGGGCAAATAAACTCTGAAAAAGGATGCCTGTTAACAAAGGATTATCTCTTAAAAGCAATAGCCTGTTGAATATTCATACATCTCATATATGTTGCATAAATTCCATTCAAACAAAGGATTCTCTCTGGTCAGTGTCACTTTCTTCCCCTTAATCCCTATGGCATCTTCAGGGCTGAGCGAGGCAGGAGAAGTTGGTCTCTTCTGATAAGGGAGTAATAAATTCTTTTTCTCTGAAAGATTTACGTATCCTGTTGCTGCTATCTCTTTGCAAGTACCCCCTTTCTCTCTTTAAAAAATATCCCACATACATAGTTTCTATTTTACCTACAAAAAATATATTTTAACTACAAAACTATATTTACCATACCATCAAAATATAAATATTAATATTAATATTAATATTAATACATCATTACTAATCAATACAACATAATACGTATAGTAAAAACCTTGCGTAGAGCCATATAATATGCACTTTTCACAATGTGGTAAATAGGACATCAGATAGCTGCAGACTTCCTGCTTAAAGAACCCACTGAACACGGGAAACTGTAAATTCTACCAAGCTTTATGTTTATGTAGCTGTGCTTGTAACAAAAAACAAAATGCAGTAAATAAGATATAAGATAACGGCAGATTTCCAGCTTAAAGAATCCATTCAACACAGGAAACTATAAATTCTACCAAGGATTCATTTGTCACGAATGCACTGAAAAGGTAGAAAGGTCAGGACGAGGAAGACTCATCTTAATTCCTCATTTTTGGTGATCCCTCCCCAGAATAGACCCCCGACTCATTTTAAGAAACAAACTACACGTGCTTGATAGCCTTTTTGCCAATTAGCATACAAAGCGGGGTATGGGAGATGACAGGAGTATGAATATGTATTTCTATTTGGGTATTTCACACTTTTGTAAATAAAAGGCTTTGTAATTACCTGTGAATTTTACAGTGCGTATTAGGGAGCTATCCCACGTGCTGCCCAGCCGTAATAAACATACACTTTCTAACTTTAAAGTGTTAGAGAGTTTTTGTCTGTCACAGTTGGGTATCTGTTGGAGTCCAGGGCACGTGGAAAATCCCTTGAACTGCCCTGGGGGGTTCGAGACCCTGGCTGGGACCCCAGCAAAGCACTGCCTTTGACCTCAGTCCATGGGAAAAACTTCCAACATTTAGAGATAAATTAAAAGCAACAAAGATTTGAAATAAATAGTAGTGAAAATTTGTAGTTTTGGGGTTTTAGTATGGAGATAGATGAGAGCAAGATGGAGGATTTTGGACGGCGTCTCATTCTTGTTCTTGTTCTTGTTCTTGTTCTTGTTCTTGTTCTTGTTCTTGTTGTTCTTCTACTCCATTTTCTGCTGTGATGGTGGCACAAAGACATTGGTAGAATGGGTTTGATGCAGAAATTGCGTGTTTAAAATAGGTAGCGATTATTGGCACAAAACTGTAAATATGGTACCTTTTTAGAGTTAATTGGACTAGAATCCTTTAAAAGACCTTGGAATTCTCTGGCTGGCATTCTTGCCAGCTGTGTTTTCCAGCATGCTAAGCTAGGTGTTAGCGATGACATGCAGACCTTGAGATAAGAAACTGAATAAACATCTCTAAATACCAAAAAGCTGCAAGTTCCGTTCATCTTTTAACCCTGGTACTGGATTTTGTGTGGGACAAAACTCTCGAGTCTCACAGGTATTGATACTAGATCAATACCCATATTTCTTTAATAAGTCAGTGGTCCCCATCCACACCCAGGAAGGTGTGATAGATATTTTGTGATAAATTTGTGTTCTATATGTTATAAACTATAAACTGTATTACAAGCTGAGGGTGTCCACCAAGATGTGAAAACCCTCCTGTTTGCCAGGACTGATTTGCAATTGTAGAGACTCCAGACAACAGCAGGGCAAAGCCCAGATTAGCAACCAAAAGAAGTGGCCAAGCCGGAGATGTCCCATCCATCAAGGAAGAACCACCTGCCTCCTCCAGTGATTAACACATGATATCAATCTAGAAGAGGAGGACTCAGAAATGTGACCATCAGCATCCGAATACCGATTTCTCAGAACCCCATTCAGGCGTCCAACTCTGCCGGGAAGAAGCATTCAAGACTAAGTGGCCAGAGAAAGAAAACCCATGAATATGTACTTCAAATACGGACTAACAGTAAAACTGCCTCAGGGGAGAAAATCCCTATAAAATCTGACCACTGGATCTAGGCAATCGTGAACAGGAGAATTGGTTCATTCATGACTGTCTCTACGTTCACCCAACTTTGATAACCCGGGATCGAGGTTGTCTCTTTTATTGTGGCTATTTCAGACTTATTATTTTTCTAAAATGGCAAAATAAAATTACTTTATATTAAATTGGCTACTGATTTCTCCATAACAGTTGGTGCCGTGACTCGGATACAATCTTGGTGCTACGGGATCCCATCTATTCAGGGGGTGCCCTGCTGATTTCAGCGGACTGACTGATTGGGAAACCCCGTAGAACCAATTGTATCACAAGCCACTTTAGGCCAGAGCCACAATAAAAGAGGGGTGGTCAGATTGAAGAGCTCTCAGAGAACTCAGGGAAGACTAGGGAGTCTTCAGGAGCCATGGCAATTATTTACTCGTAAAATTCTATGTGCACGAAGACCCCACGCAAAAAAAAGGAACTGTAAGTGTTGTGGGTTGAGTAGGTGTGACTGAGCGTATGAGTGAGATGTGATATTATCATGGAGCGAGAGTGGACCCCACGGTCACAGTTCCACTCTCCCACGAGGGACGTGGTCGGCCAAGGGGGAAGCATCCGCAACGGGGTAAAACTCATCTCATGCGTAAAGCCCGAAACTTGAGGAGTTTGGAGGATCAATCATGGAAAGTCAAAAGGGAAGGGACGTTCTTTGGAGTTTGGGAACTGGTAACCCTTTTGGCTTAGGACTCGGTGAAGCCCAAAACGTGAGAGAGAAAAAGAGAGAGAGCTCATTACCGGCTGAAAACCCGCAGTTCAGTTCACTGAAGGGGTAAGTAGTCCAGTAATTTAGACACCACTTAAAGTTCAAGTAAGGAACTTAACTTGGTTCAGGTAGCCAAGGGAAAAACACAATGTAGAACCACTAAAAGGTAAGTGAATTTCGAAATCTAAGAAAAGATGGGACAGAAAAAGAGCAAACTCCAGAAAAAGACACAGGGAAAACATATGTTAGAAGAGGAGAGTGGCACTCTCAAAATTCCATGAGACAGCCCACTGGGGAAGATGTTAGAACACTGGGAGAATTGTCCTGAAGGGAGAAAAAGGTCCAAGGAAAAAATGATATATTATTGTATCGAAGTTTGGGGAGGTAAGGAAATAAGGAATCATGTAATCTAGCCCAAGTTTGGTACTTTTGAAAAATGGACCTGCAGAGCTTTAAGCAATTATGTAGGTGAAAAGAAATCTAAGGACGAAGAGGAAAAGGATTATGCCAGACTATGGGAAGAATCAAAAATAGGATTGTTCCTCATAAAGGCGAGAGAGGAAAGTGCGCCCCGGAGGGACACCTGGGACCCCCTAGATTATCTCCCACCCCCATATCGTATGCCTGTCCAAGCCCAGGTCCCTCCATCCACCCCACAGGGGCTTGTGCTTCAGCCCTTACAGGCACAAGCCCCCGATGCGATTCTCTTACAGGATTCGCACCCCCCTTCACAATTACCACTCCCACTCTCACCGCAAACTCTAGAAATCCTGTCGATGCAGAATCACATTTCGCCCTCCCCACCGACTTCCCCTCAAGACCTACTTCTGTTACCTCACCCCCTAGAGATTTCGCCCCCGAAACCCCCGGGATTACGGTTCCCACAAGTCTGTGTGCATCTCTCGGGACTACGTCCCCCACAAGCCTATGCGCAACCCCTGGGACCTTCTCTGGCACAGACATTCATTTCCCCACCCTTGCCGCATCCTCGGCTGGCCCCGCACCCCATAGAAACCAGAAAGCAAGTTACAGCAGGCTCGCCCCCAGCCAGCAGAACGAGACATAAGACTAAAAAAGTAAATGAGGAAAATAGCGAAAATGAAGAAGAAAAGCAAAATCTCTTTCCCTTAAGGGAGGTACTGACGGCACCTGGAATTATTGGTTATGTGAATGTGCTGATTAATACCGGGGATGTAAGGGCTATTAAGAAAGAAATGGGTCGACTGATGGATGATCCATTTGGAGTCGCAAATAGGTTAGGTGAATTTTTAGGCAATAGTATTTTTACTTTTGATGTATTAACCTCTATATTGAGGTCATTATTTAATAATGAAGAATGGGAAATGATAAGACAGGCTGGCATTTGGGATTGGGAACGCCGAAACCCCCAGGGGGCATCAGGCGAACAGAAATGGTCCAGCCAAAATCCAGGATGGAATGCTCAATCAGAAGAAGGTAGGTGAAATATGATAGACTTAAGGCACATTATAATCCAAGGCATACAAGAAGCAGTGCCAAGGGGGCAAAATATTAGTAGGGTGTTTGGAGAATGCCAAAAGAAGGATGAGACATCGACAGAATGGTTAGATAGGCTGCAAAAAAGCCTGCAGATATACTCAGGGACAGACCCGAATTCCCCCATCGGTGAAGTGCTCCTGAAAACTCCATTTGTGGCAAAATCATGGGAGGACATAAGGAGAAAACTTGAGAAAAATAGATAACTGGCAGGAAAAAGGATTACAAGAATTATTGAAGGAAGCTCAGAAAGTTTATATGAGAAGGGATGAGGAGAACCAGAAAATACAGGCAAGAATACTGGTTACAGCTGTCAAAGAAGTTCAGAAGCAAGAATGTTCCCGAGCTGTGGTAAGAACAAAGCAGGACTATAATACTCAGAGAAGACAACTTGTTCTTCTCAGAAAGAGCAGAGACACTCAAAGGGAGCTCTCAGAGTGTTTTTATTATAAAAAGAAAGGACACATTAGAAAGGATTGTAAAATAAGGATAAGGGATGAAAAGATTTTTCAAGAAGATTAGGGATGTCAGGGGCTTTTTATTTTAGGGACCAGGACATCGAACGAGCCCTTGATAAAGCTAAAGGTAGGTCCTCAAAAACAAGTACTAACCTTTTTGGTAGATACGGGAGCAGAAAAAAGTACAGTGCAGAAATTACCATTGGGATGCTTTAAAAGTGATAAAAAATGATGGTAATAGGTGCAAAGGGAGATCCTTTCAAAGTACATGTTGTCAGAGATGTAGAAATAGAATCTGAAAACAAAATTTGCCTAGGGAGCTTGTTATTAGTAGAAGAAGCAGACTACAATTTATTAGGGATAGATATGATTATAGCTCTAGGAATAAATTTAGCTGTAAAAGATTCACAATTAATAGTAAGCTTATACAAATTGACTACCAAAGCTGAAAACAAAATTGATCCTAAAGTATGATTTTCATTATAGAAAGCAGGAAGACTAGATATAGACCCTATAAAAATAGAAATAGAAAGACCAGAGGACCCAATTAAAATTAAACAATATCCTATTTCTATGGAGGGGAGAAAAGTGTTAAAACCGGTGATAGACGACCTAGTAAAAAAAGGAACATTAGAACCCTGTATGTCAAGGCACAACACTCCCATCCTAGCAGTAAAGAAGGCAGATGGGAGTTACAGGTTGGTTCAAGATCTTCGAGCTATAAATGAAAGAACTAAGACCCAGTTTCCAGTGGTTGCAATCCCATACACTCTTCTGAACCTAATTTCCCCAGAAGATGTTTGGTACAGTGTATTAGATCTGAAGGATGCCTTTTGGGCTTGTCCCTTAGCTGAGGAAAGTAGGGATTATTTTGCCTTTCAGTGGGAAGATCCTGAAACATAGAAAACAATAATTCAGATAGACTTCCCTTCCTCAGGGGTTTGTAGATTCTCCACATTTGTTTGGGCAAGCTCTTGAGCAATTATTGAGTCAATTTGTGCCCATCAGAGGGACCAAATTATTACAATACGTTGATGATTTGTTGGTAGCAGGACCAAAAGAGGAGGAGGTAAGAGAAAGCACTATAGCACTATTAAATTTCCTCGGAAACAAGGGATTGAAAGTTTCTAAATCAAAATTACAATTCGCAGAATCTGAGGTGAAGTATTTGGGACACTGGATTTCCAAAGGGAAAAAGAAACTGGACCCTGAGAGGGTGGCAAGTATCGTTGCCTTGCCTTCTCCACGAACAAAAAGGGAAATTAGGCAAGTATTGGGACTTTTGGGGTACTGCAGGCAGTGGATTGAAGGGTATAGCGAAAAGGTAAAATTCCCGTATCAGAAACTAACAACTGATAGATTGAAATGGACAGAACAAGATGAACAGGGATTTAAAATACTAAAAGAAACACTGGTAACCGCTCCAGTGTTAAGCCTCCCTGATGTGAAAAGACTGTTTCAGTTATTTGTGGATTTTAGCAATCATACTGCTTATGGTGTTCTAACTCAGGACTGGGCAGGGAATAAGAAACCTGTGGGATACCTGTCTAAGCTCCTGGATCCTGTGAACAAAGGGTGGCCTACTTGCTTACAAGCAATTGTGGCAGTTACACTATTAGTAGAGGAAGCAAAAAAGGTGACATTTGGAGCCCCATTAGTAGTATATACCCCTCATAATGTGAGGAACATTTTACAACAGAAGGCTGATAAATGGCTCACAGATGCCCGGCTCCTAAAGTATGAAGCTATTTTGATTCATTCACCCAGGATGGAATTACGAACCACCACTGCTCAGAACCCAGCCCAGTTTCTGTTCAGTGAAACATTAGAGAAACCTGCTCACAGCTGTGCAGAGATAATAGAGCTTCAGACAAAGATAAGGCCAGATTTGGAAGAAGAAGAATTTGAAGATGGAGAGAAATGGTTTGTGGATGGGTCAGCCAGAGTTGTAGAGGGGAAGAGAAAGCCAGGATATGCAATAGTAGATGGTAAGTCAGGAAAGGTAGTGGAGTCAGGTCCTCTGAATGTTAGTTGGTCAGCACAAGCTTGTGAATTACATGCAGTATTATGGGCATTAAAGAGGTTAAAAGGAAACAAAGGTACTATATTTACAGATTCAAAGTATGCTTTTGGGGTAGCTCATACCTTTGGGAAAATTTGGGAAGAAAGAGGTTTAATTAACACTCGGGGACGAGGGTTAGTTCATAGTGAAATAATAAGACAAATTCTGGAGGCTATTAGAGAGCCTAAAGAAATATCCATTGTATATGTAAAGGGACACCAGGTAGGGATGCAATTTCAAATTAGGGGAAATAACCTAGCAGACAAGGAAGCAAAAAGAGCAGCATTACTCACGGTAAGTATACCTGAGGTTGGGGTAAATGAGACTCAAGAGTATCCCCCATGTCCTTCCAAAAGAGAAATTGAGGGGTATGAGAAAATAGGAGGAAGACTAGAGGAAGGGAGGTGGAAGCTGCCTGATAGGAGAGAGCTACTACCTAAGGACTATGCTAGAAAGATCTTAAAGAGATTGCACCAGCAGACTCACTGGGGGGTACAAGCCCTCACAGATCAATTTTTAAAATTCTTTGGATGTAAAGGAATTTATGAATTAGCAAAACAAGAGGTGCACGGGTGTATGATCTGCCAAAAAGTTAATCAGGCCAGATCAAAACAAATTGCCTTGGGAGGACGCCCCATAGCCTATTGTCCATTTGAAAGGATCCAGGTGGATTTCACTGAATTGCCAAAGGTAGGAAGATATAAATTCTTATTAGTAATAATCGATAAGTTAACTCACTGGGTTGAAGCTTTCCCCAGCGCCAGGGCTACAGCTCAGGCAATATCAAAAATTTTGCTAGAAGAGATTGTTCCCCGATATGGAATAGTAGATCATATAGATTCAGACCAGGGGACCCATTTTACCTCAAAAATCATAAGACAAACAGCAGAGGCTTTAGGTATTCGATGGCAGTATCACACCCCATGGCACCCACAAAGCTCAGGACAAGTACAAAGAATGAATCAAACATTAAAAGCCCAGCTATCAAAACTAATGTTAGAAACAAAAATGTCCTGGGTAAAGTGTCTTCCTTTAGCACTTTTAAACATCAGAACTATGCCACACTCCGAAACTGGGCTGTCACCATTTGAAATGTTATATGGGATGCCTTACAAACACAGGATGCCAGTAGGGCATCCCCAAATAGAAGACAGCCAGATTCAGCCTTACCTAATAGCTATAAATAAGAACCTGCAGGACTTGCGAAAGCATGGACTAATAACTCAGAGCAACCCTTTAGGATTTGCTATATACAAAATACAACCGAGAGACGAGGTGTTAATCAAAACCTGGAGGGAAGTCCCGCTGAAACCTCATTGGGAAGGTCCTTTTCTTGTCCTCCTCACCACAGATACAGCTATTAGAACAGCAGAAAAAGGTTGGACTCGCATCTCGAGTGAAAAAGATCAAAAATCGAGCTTCAGGACTACACCCCGGAGTGGAAAGTGTCCTCTTCTCCTGGAGACTTAAAGATCAAGTTACAGCGCCACCGTAAATGACAGAAGACCAGATAAGTTGCAAGGAAAAGAATTGCGAATGTTTCCCATTTATTCACTTCAAATGTGTTTTGTGTGAACAAATCTGGGTGGCCCACTGTAAAAGAGGATACAGACCTAAGGGCTTGTGTACCAAGTGTTTTGAAAAGAGGAGGAGGAGACTATCCATCTTCTAGTGCTTGCTACTTGGGCAGGTTTACTGGAGTTAGATTCTCCAGAGTGGTACTTACTATACAAAAAGGTATAAGTGGAAAATTGGATGCAAAGGCTGAAGTCCTTGCAATCGAGTGCCGGAGGACCAATAAGGTACCCTGCAGGGCTGACACCGTCAAGTTATCGAGGTGGGGCATTTTTAAGAGGAGGTTTGCGGATCAGACCAGCACTAGGACCCCTGAAGAATACTCCTGCTGCCAAGAAGATGGTTTACCTCGCCGCTGGCTGCTACCCACCAGGCGAAAGCAGAGGCAGAGGAGTATACCGGTGGGGAATCCTGATGGCCCTGAGCCTAGCCATGTGCCAGGCAGGCGGGTTGTATCCCAAGGATCCGCTGAGGCAGAACCCCACGAATGAATGTGAGCAATGCCTGAAAGGGAAAATTGCCACAAGAGTTATAAAATACCAAGCCCAGTATAACTGTCAGCCAGGTAAGGAGAATGAGTATTGTACTTTCAATGGCACTCAATACAATTTATGTAAATTGGAAAAGGAGGTGATTTGCCACAACCTGAAAGCAATATCTAGAGATGGGCAGTCTGAGCCTATATTCAAGGGGAGAAAGGCATCCTTCCATGCAATATACAAACGGGAGACTGGACAGATGCCAACCATCCCCACATGTAACCAATGTAATCGAACAGTGTGGTTAGGAGGAAAAATGAAATCTACTTTCGCAGCATATTACCAGGTTAACAAATTATGTTATGAAAAAGGTCAGTTAGAAATGTGCAGCATGGGTGGAAAAATGTACTGGGTAGGAAAGAATTTGAAACATGAAAAAGAGACTTCACTAGACAACGAACCTATCATACTTGATCTCCTTAGGAGTGATGATAGAATATGTTTACAATTCGATAAAATTTTTTGTTTTTCAAAAAATGAGGAAGGATTAGATCCAGAAAGTAAAATGGAATTGATAGCTCAGGAACTGAAAAGGCAAGAATTGGAAGCGAGAAAGAAAAGGGTGGAACAAGAAAGGTTAAAAACTCTAAGTGAACATTATGAACACTTGGAAAAGCAATACAGTGATTGGGGACTACCTTCCCCTAATCAGAACCTATTTATAGACCTAATGCAAGAAATTGCAACAGAGTTAGGTCTATCCAATTGCTGGATTTGTGGAGGGCTCAAATCAGCAGAGAAGTGGCCATGGAAAGGTAAGAGTTTAGCTCCGGAACAACTTTTAAAGTGGGATAATGCCCACATTTCGAAAACTATCCAGAGACCGGAAGGGTGGATGTTAGATGAAAGAATAATTAGAACTATCTGTATAAGCAGGGAAGGCAGAGAATATAATGAGTTAGTAGGATATACCCCCTGTATATCCACTTTAGCTGTAAACTCAAGTGACAAAACCAAGATTTGGCAACCAGAGCCCCCAACTGGGTACTGGAGCTGAGAGAAAAAGGAAACCTGTGAATGGCTTGATTCAATTGGATTATGTTGGCATAAGGTTTCTGGAGCTAACCCTTACCAGTCCCTGGAAGGTCTGAGACAATATTGGAAAGAGCCAGAGAAGGTAAATGTGAGATGGAAAGCACCTGATGGTATATATTAGATATGTGGAAAGAAAGCCTATAGCGAATTACCCAGAAAGTGGAAAGGGTCCTGTACCCTAGGAATGATTCAGCCTCTTTTCTTTACATTACCAAGGGCAGAAAGCAATTTATTAGGTGCCCCTCTGTATGAAACACTAAATAGACAGAAAAGAGAATTTAAAAAGGAACTTCCTATGGCAGGCGGAGACCAGAGATGGGGAGAGGAGGAATGGCCAGCAAAAAGAATTATAGAATATTATGGTCCTGCAAGCTGGGCAAATGATAGAAGTTGGGGTTACAGAACTCCTATCTATCTATTAAGTAGACTAATAAGACTCCAAGCTGTAGTAGAGATTGTTTCAAATCATACCTCAGATGCCCTAGAGCTGCTGGCGAGACAACACTTCCAGATAAGGGCATTCATATATCAAAATCGGATAACCTTAGATTACCTGTTAGCAGAAGAAGGGGGAGTTTGTGAGAAATTCAATGAATCAGAATATTGTATAGAAATAGACAACAATGGGGAGACCATCAGGGACCTAGCAGCAGAGATCAAAAAGGTAGCCCATGTACCTGTGCAGAAATGGAATTCTATCCTCCAGGCCTCTTGGTGGGACCAGTTGTTTAGACAAGGTACCTGGTGGAAAAAAGTAGCATTTTTTGTGTTATGTTCCATTGCAGGAATAATATTTCTGCCTTGTTTAATACCTTGTCTCATTCGATTGATCCACTCTGTGGTGCAGGGCATGCAGATTGCAGCCCTGCCCACAGATCCCGAACTCACTGTTGGAAAAACTGGCCAGAACTTTAAGATGTCCAAAATAATGAAATTAGAAGAAAATAAAGAAGCTAATAAAGCAGCAGAAGCTTTAGAAAGATTTGAGAGAAAAATAAAGAGAAAAAATGCTGTCCACCAGAAATACTGTGAGGTATCACAAGGAGAATAGGATGACTATAGCAAATTTGAGAATAGCTTATCATCATTCTAAAATGTAAAAAAAATAGTGTTAGTAATATAGTAGAATACAGAAGGTAAAAATGTTTGTTAAAAATAGTAAAAAGAAAACACAAATTTAATATGTTTATAAAAGAGGTGGGGGACTGTGATAGATATTTTGTGATAAATTTGCGTTCTATATGTTATAAACTATAAACTGTATTACAAGCTGAGGGTGTCCACCAAGATGTGAAAACCCTCCTGTTTGCCAAGACTGATTTGCAGTTGTAGAGACTCCAGACAACAGCAGGGCAAAGCCAAGATTAGCAACCAAAAGAAGTGGCCAAGCCGGAGATGTCCCATCCATCAAGGAAGAACCACCTGCCTCCTCCAGTGATTAACACATGATATCAATCTAGAAGAGGAGGACTCAGAAATGTGACCATCAGCATCCGAATACCGATTTCTCAGAACCCCATTCAGGCGTCCAACTCTGCCGGGAAGAAGCATTCAAGACTAAGTGGCCAGAGAAAGAAAACCCATGAATATGTACTTCAAATACGGACTAACAATAAAACTGCCTCAGGGGAGAAAATCCCTATAAAATCTGACCACTGGATCTAGGCAATCGTGAACAGAAGAATTGGTTCATTCGTGACTGTCTCTACGTTCACTCAACTTTGATAACCCGGGATCAAAGTTGTCTCTTTTATTGTGGCTATTTCAGACTGTTATTATTTTTCTAAAATGGCAAAATAAAATTACTTTATATTAAATTGGCTACTGATTTCTCCATAACAAAGGCATTCAGCACCTGGATCAGCCAACCTGGATGGAGACACATCCCAGCCCTGCTTGGGTTTGTGGATACTGGGATCAGCCTGGGGAAACAGGAGCAGCCCCATGGCTCAGGCAGTGCCTGGAGTAGCTGGAAAACCCTCACTCAGCACAAGGGGCAAGCACAGGATCCCTGTGCCAGAATTCCTGTGCTGAGGCAGCTCTGAGGCCTAGTCATTTGACTTTCATGAGTCAGAATGTGTTACACAAAAACATCCTGGGAGGAAGGAGGGAGGAGGAATTCCAGACACTGACCTTATACAACAAACAAAATCCACTTTTCTTTCCCTTTGTTTTAGGAAAGAGGGGGAGAGGAGCACTTCCATAGGCTTGGATCCGGCTGGAACTCAGCACATGGAGCTGTGGGCTATCACACCATTTATTCTTGAGACAGGAAAGATAACGATGGTTTGCACTTCTGTGGGGCTTGGGATTTATCCCTAAACCCAGTACATGACTTCTGCCCCCTCTGTGCCACCTTCTCCACCTGCCCACAGGTGACTTTCCATGCTGAGAAGCACAACCAGAAGCTACTTGCAGGATTTCTGTGAGGAAAGCAGCAGGAGAAGACAGGGAGAGCCAGATCCCACAAGGCAGCCACCTGTCCCCAGGGCTACAAATGCCTTCTGGCAATGGATGTTTCTCCTCATGGGCAGTCCTGTGGGGCACAGTCATGTTGGGAGTCATGGGATCAGTGAGGTTGGAAAAGCCCTCCAAGACCATTGAGTCCAAGGTGTGCCTGGATGTCCACCTTGTCACTAGCCCAGAGCACTGTGCCACATTCAGTCCTTCCATGCACACCTCCAGTGATGGGGACTCCATCACCTCCCTGGGCAGTTCCAATGTTTAACAACCTTTTCCATGAAAGAATTCCTGCTGATATGCAACCTAACCCTCCCCTGGCACAGCTTGAGGCCATTTCCTCTCATCCTGTCCCTGTTCCCTGGGAGCAGAGCCTGACCCCCACCTGGATGCACCCTCCTGTCAGGGAATTGTGCAGAGCCAGAAGGCCCCCCTGAGCCTCCTTTTCTCCAGGATAAATGCAGAACGACAAATTCCATGGGCACCACACACCAGTCCAATGGAAGAGCAGCCACCCTTCCCCTCTGCTCAGACACTGGTTGTTTTCAGCCTCAGAAAACAGAAAATGGGGCCATGGTTTGTCCTGGCCCGGCACTGACTCCTCCATCTGCTGTGGGTCGTTCATCCCAGGCAGTAGCTGGCCAGCTGGGAATCATCTGTTGGAGAAATGGGGAGCACAGCCTGGGCACGTGGGTCTGCTCAGGGTGCAGGATTTAAATCCTATAAATTTTAAATCCCTGTGTAATAGACTATGGACACAAAGAAAAGTTCCAATAGGAATTTATTAGATTGCAGCAAGCAAGGCAAAGGCAAATACAGCGCTGGGCAACAGGGAAGTCTCCGCTTCACCGACTGCCGCACGGGCAAGTTCTTAGTCTCTCTTTTTATCTTGCTTTTTCCTCCGATTGACATGTCCTTCCTGTAGTATTCTGCGCATGTGCGACGTGTTGCTAGGGGGTCTTTTTCTGCCTCCCGATGGTTGCAGAGATGAAGGGTAATCATTCTCTAGTGTCCCTTAGTGCCTTCTTTCTGATATGGTAACTAAGCTTGAGTTCCTGAAACTTAAAGCTGATTAAG
>JANEHK010000160.1:298624-309598 GCA_025960845.1 Tachycineta bicolor | reverse complement strand
TCTGCTCAATGCTAAAAACAATATATATATTCTAACTCTACACACACGTTCATTTATACATACACATATATATACACATATATACAGCTATATACAGACATTGGCAGTGACATTCAGCAAACAGTGGTATTTACACATGGTTCTCACCCAACAATCAGATCTCCCTGAGGTACACATCATGTTGTTCCATCTTTCTGCATTATCTACCATGTGCCACCTGGTCCCTGAGAAAAGACCACCCCATGGATGGATTTGTCTGTACTCGAGGCAGAACTGATCCAAAGAGTCTTCCCTAACAGTCCTCTGATATGTACTACTGGGACCTTGTCTCCATCTACTGTATGCAGGGTCTCAGATTGGACAAGCCACGGGTGTTAACTAACCAGGTGGCCTTTGCTAAATGCTGCCCCCAATTTTTGAAAGATCCCCTACCCAATGCTTTCAAGGTGTTTTTTAACATACCTCTCTACTTTGCCTGCAGCTGGTACATGGTAGGGGATATGGTACACCCACTCAATGCCATGTTCCCTAGCCCAGGTGTTGATAAGGCTGTTCTTGAAATGAGTCCCATTGTCTGACTCAATCCTCTCAGGACTACCATACCTCCAAAGAACTTGCTTTTCAAGGCCTGGGATGGTGTTATGGGCAGGGGTGTGAGGCACAGGGTAGGTTTCCAACCATCCTGTGGTGGCTTCTACCCCTGTGAGCACATAGTGCTTACCTTGGCATGTCTGGGGCATTGTAATATAATTAATCGGCCAGGCCTCCCCATACTTATATTTGCACCACCGCCCACCATACCATAGGGGCTTCACTCGCTTGGCCTGCTTGATTGCAGCACACGTCTCACAGTCATGGATAACTTGAGAAATACTGTCCATGGTTAGATCCACCCCTCGATCTCGTGCCCACTTATAGGTGGCATCTCTACCCTGATGACCTGAGGCATAATGAGCCAATCGAGCTAGGAACAACTCTCCCTTGCATTGCCAATCAAAGTCTATCTTTGACACCTCTATCTTTGCAGTGTGATTTACCGGCTCATTATTTTGGTGCTCCTCATTAGCCATACACTGTAGGACATGAGCATCTACGCAGCAGACTTTCAAAGGTAGCTTCTCTACCCAGACAGTGATGTCTTTCCACTCATCAGCAGCCCAGACTGGTTTTCCCTTACGCTGCCAATTAGCCTTTTTCTACTTCTCCAGTCATCCCCACAAAGCATTGGCTACCATCCATGAATCAGTGTAGAGGTAGAGCTTTGGCCACTTGTCTCTTGCAGCAATGTCCAGGGCCAGTTAAATGGCCTTGAGTCTAGCAAGACAGCTTGATCCACCTCCTCCTTCAGTAGCTTCTGCGACCTGTCATGTTGGGCTCCATATGGTTGCTTTCTACTTTCATTTCAACCCTATGATGCAACAAGAATCATGCATAAAAAGAGTGGAGCGTGTTTCTTCTGCTGGCAGTTGGGTGTAGGGTGGAGCTTCTTCAGCACATGTCACTTCCTTCTCAGTTGGAGTGTAGTTGGCCTCAGACCCTCCGTAGCTTTGACTCCAGAATCCCAGTGGTCGACCTCAAGACTTACCAGGCACTGCCTGCCAAAGGCTTCAGGACAGACCATGGCTCCCAGCTGCAGAGTAGAGGACGTTCTTTACATCTGGTCCTGTCCTGACTGGGCCAAGGGCTACTGCATGAAGCGGTCTCCTGCTTGATCTGGGCAAAGGCATGTTGCTGTTCAGGGCCCCACTGGAAAGTGTTCTTCTTGCGGGTGACCAGATAAAGAGGGCTCACAATCTGGCTGTACTCAGGAATATGCATTCCCTGAAAGCCTGTGGCATCCAAGAAAGCTTGTGTTTCCTTCTTGTTGGTTGGTTGGTGGAGACTTCGCTGTGATCTTGTTTAGGACATCAGTCGGAATCTGACGCCGTCCATCTTGCCACTTTACTCCCAGGAACTGGATCTCTTGGGCAGGTCCCTTGACCTTGCTCTTCTTGATGGCAAAACTGACTTTCAGGAGAATCTGGATGATCTCTCCTTTCTCAAACACTTCTGCTGCAGTGTTCCCCCACACAATGATGTCATCGACGTACTGCAGGTGTTCTGGAGCCTCACCCTTTTCTAGTGCAGTCTGAATCAGTCCATGGCAGATGGTAGGACTGTGCTTCCATCTTTGGGGCATTTGGTTTCAGGTGTACTGCATGCTCCTCCAAGTGAGGGCAAGCCGAGGCCTGCATTCTGCTGCCAGAGGAATGGAGAAAAATGCATTGGCAATGTCCGTAGCGGCATACCACTTCTCCACTTTGGACTCCAGCTTGTACTAGAGCTCCAGCATATCTGGCACAGCAGACTGGTGGAGTCACTTCATTCAAGGCATGATAGTCTGCATTCAATCTCCATTCTCCTTCAGATTTGCGCTCAGGCCAAATGGGACTGTTGAAGGGTGAATGGGGTTTTTTTGACTACCCTTTGGCTTTTTAACTCAAGGATCATCTTGTGTATGGGAATCACAGCATCTCGAGTTGTTCTATACTGTCGGCAGTGCACTATAGAAGTGGCAATTGGTACCCGTTGTTCTTGTACTTTCAGGAATCCTACTGCAGATGGATTCTCGGACAGTCCAGGCAAGGTGTTCAATTGCCGGATGCCCTCTGTCTCTACAGCAGCTATCCCAAAAGCCCGCCTGAGTCCCTTTGGGTCTTTGAAATACCCACTTTGGAGGAAGTCTCTGCCCAAAATGCATGGTGCCTCTCGTCCAGTCACAATAGGGTGTCTTCCACTCATTTCCAGTCAGGCTCACCTCAGCTTCCACCAAAGCCCCTCTGTCACACCAGCAACAGAAACAGGTTCTGCCCCCACGTCTCAATGGGATTAGTGTGCACTGCATGCCAGTGTCAACCAAGGCCTCATATTTTTGTGGTTCTGATGTGCCAGGCCAACGAATCCACACAGTCCAAAAGACATGGTTTTCCCTAGCCTCTACGTGGCTAGAGGCAGGACCCCTCTAAGCCTGGTTATCCTTCCTTCCCTGAGTGTACATTTTACAGGTTCCTTCAAGAGGATCAGACATGTCATCATCATCATACCTGGCAGTTCAGCTACAGACTACTGGAGCTGCTTCCTTTTTGGTGAAACTTCCTCTCTGAGTCTTGTCCTCCTTCAATTCATGCACCTGTTGGGCCAGAGCAGCTGTGGGTCTTCCATCCCACCTCCTCATGTTTTCCCCACAGTCACGTAGGAAGAACCACAGCTCAGCTTATGGGGTGTACCTTCTCTCCTTATCTGGGGGATGTCTTTCTTTGATAACAGAACCTCTGATCTGTGCTGCTGATATTTGGAGAAGGCCCTCTTTAATCACCTCCCTGAGTTTCTTGTGATTCTTCTCTATCTTACCTTCTCTTTTCTGCAGATATGTTTCCACAGCTGTGATTCTTGCATGTGTTGGGCCATGTATGATGGCATCTGCATATGCTTGGAGCTTCTTTGCCATATCAAGCATGGTCCCCTTCTCTGTCATCCCACTTCATTATTGCTAAAGCAGAAGCATATTCTTGCGGCCCAAGTTGTATGAGTTTTTGCCACATCACCAATGTACATTTTACCATGTCTGGATTCCTAGGCATTGCTGGGTCCCCTGTGAAGAAAATCTGCCAGTGCAATTTTTCTCAAGCATTGAATCCCTTGTTCTATGGTCTTCCACTGGGTTTGCTGCATATAGAGATCGTCTGCACACAGATAACTTTGCCCCACATTTCTTAAGATCCGTATCCAGAGACTGAGTTAGACCTCCTTACCATTCCTTGGTCGATAACTGGATCATGTGACAGGGATCCCAAATGCCTCGCTTCAGTACTGTCCAGAATTGCAGCCTCGCCTGCAGCATTCCAAAGATGCACTAACCAACTAATTATAGATTCATCAGGTCATTGAGTGTAATAATTTTTTAGGCTATGAAGGACCTTCAGGGACATGGACTCAATAGTGACTTCTGATTTTGAGTCTGTTGCTAGCCTTGAGGGTCCTTCCCCTGGATCATCATCATCCACTGGGTGATTATTTTTGGTTTTGTGCTTTTTCCTGTGGCAGGAGTGACTGCCAGTGGCTTAGGCTCACTGGCTTCGCTGCTGGCTTAGGCTTACTATCTGGTTTACCTGCAACCTGAATGACTGGGGTATCTGCTGCAGACTGAGTGACAGGGATGTCTGCTGATTTACCTCCCCGTCCCCCTGCCTCTATCTGCTGCCCTAGAGTATCGAGCAGCATGCGATAAGCATATGACAGGGACCAGCATATTGCAATGATCTTTCTCTCGTTAGAATCATCAGGGCAGCTGTCCTGGTTTAGGGCAAATTTGTGAGAGAACCCCTGAATGGGATTCCTCTGGGAAGGAAATCCAAATGTCTCTTCCCCCAACTGGTCCGTGTTGTTCTGTATTATTTGGGTTTATATCGTACTTCATTTTTATGTTGCGTTTCATAATGGTTTCTTCTGTACTCCCCTGTTCCCCTGGAAAATGTATCATCCAGAAGTTTGTCCCTGCTCCTTTTCCCCTCCCATTCTCCCACATTGGAATGTAATCCAACTCTGTTCCACTCCCACTTTATCCCTGACTGGGTAGTGGCTTGTCCCCGCCTCTAGCCCCTTCACCCTGGATATAAGTCAGGAAAAGCACATGCAATTCCTCCTGTCTGGGGGGCAGGCACCAGGCTCCTGACCCAGGTGGGGGCAGGCCCACAGGAGAAAGACTGAATAAAGCCCTGATTTCCCCCCAGATCAAGTGCAGAGACCCTTCCTTTTGCCATCAACAGGGACCTGCTCTCTCTAAAGGAAAAGGTTCACAGCCGCTCTGGGATTTTTGGGACCCTGAGGAAAAATCCTTCCAACTGTGGTTTGTGTCCCTCAAGCTAGCCCAGGCAAAAATGGAGCCGGGGCTCCGAGACAAAGACTGCCAAAAGTGACGCCCAAGCATGGAGCCTGAAGCCACTGGCGTGGCTCCCAGGACAAGGCTCGAAGAACCAGGTGTGGAGCACGTGGCCGAGGAACTTCACATAGGCATGTGAGTCCAAAAACGTGGCCCATTGACACAGAGACAGACCAGACAGGCTTGGCATTCGCTGTGGAGTCCCTGAAACACCGGACTCCACAGAGAGAGGCAGTGGTTTTCCCTTGGACTTAAAAAACCCATTGGACTTCTGCAAAAAACCCTCCTGAACAGCAAGTTGATCCCAGAAGAAAGCAACCACTTGTTTGTGGACAGCCGACCCTGGGGACCGAAACTGGAAGCTCTTTTTCCCCAAAAAGGGTCAGTTTAAGGCAGGGGAGCGACTGGGAAGTTTTTCATCTCCATGCTGGAGTTTGGTAAGTATTCCTAACTCAGGAATCTTAGGAAAAAATCTTTCAGAGGCTCTAAACCTCAGGGTGGGGTTTTTCCTTTGGGGGAAGGTTCTCGCCTTCAGGGCAAACCTTCAGAGTGCTTTTAAAAGCAATTCAGTTTAGGCTGCACAGCCCTGGGGTGGGGGAAAAGCAACAGTTTCTCCTTCCATTTTTTTTTTTTTTTTTTTTTTTTTTTTTTTTTTTTTTTTTCTCTCTCTAGCAAGATATTTGTTTGGCTTTTTTTCTTTCGGTTTCCCAGTTGCAGTCAAAGGGGATACAGAAACTTAAAATCTGAGCCAAAAATGGGTTCAGTTCCGTTAAGTTTAAGTGCTGTTAAATTTAAGTGATGTTATGTTTACATTCTGTTACTTTGAAATTCTGTTAAGTTTAAGTTCTGTAAAGTTTAAGTGATGTTAAATTCTGTTAAGCGTAAGTATTTTTGAATTTAAGTGATGTTAGGTTTACGCTCTGTTAATCTGAAGTTCCGTTACATTTAAGTTCTGCTAAGTTTAAGGTCTATTAAGATCAATTTCTGTTCAGTTTCAGTAATGTTAACTTTAAGTTGTTAGGTGTACTTTCTGTTTCGTTTAAGTGATGTTAAGTTTATGTTGAAATCTGCTCATTTAAATTGCAAGATACAGTTCTTTTGTTATAGAGATAAGATGGAACTGACTGAAAAAATTATGATGAAGAATTGGTAAGCAACTCTTTAAGAATATAAGATAATAAGTTATGCAAAAATAAGTGAAGATGTGGTTCATGAGATCCTTAATTTCATTGAAGATTCTATGGGTATAAATGTTCTGCATTGGTCAACTAACATAATTATTCATAACAATCTTTGCTGTTTTATCTTTCATAGGTAGCACTGAAGAATGAGTAACAATTCCAAATTATTGCTGTTATTAACTGCAAGCTGTTTAGTGCTTTCTTGCTTTTATTTTGCTTTAATGCCATATATGCATGGATGTGGGAAAAATATCATCTTGACTTCTTAGGACTTAGGACAGTTACTGCTGTTGTATTAATGATTCTGCATTGATATGGAGGATGTTTATGAATATAAAAATACAGGATTTTAGAAGCAGCTTTTAGTGATTTTGTAAAAGTAAAGAAACAGCTTGTACTGAGAGCACATCGAAGATTAGCTATTAAGCTTGGCTGTTAGGTAGTTACTAAGTAGAAGTCATATAGGTAAGATGGATAATGTTGAAACTCAGCAAAGTGGGGCCTAGGTATTTGTCAAAAAATGATAAAGCAGAACTTTGTGGCTTGAATCCAACAAAATTAAGCTTCTCATCTTTGGCAAGAGCAAAGTGACCTGAAAAATAGCCAAACTTCCACCGCGCCTGCCCAGAAGCGAAGATCAACCTGAGGAAGATGTTGGCCTTCTTCCCAAGACCCCAACCACGACCACCAGGAGGCGTGACAGCTAATTAGAATATGAAGTGTGAGAAGGCGGGGAATGGGCGGGTGGGGAGGTGTGGGTTTGTGGGATCAATGTGATGCCTTAGGAAGGCTGACCTGAAACAGAGACCGGACAGAGCTAGAGAGTAAAGTATTTATTGAAAATCCTCCAGGATCCACCTTGGGCAAGACAGGAGCCTGACCAAGGCCGCACCCAGGGTGGTCACAAAAGAAAGGTGGCCCACTGGTCACAAGATCTTACATTTTTATAAGTTTTGGTCCATCTGCATATTGGGGTTTAATTGTCCAATTACAGCTTCAGGTTGTGAAGTCCCATCCTTCTTGTTCCTCCCTTCAGTCCACCGTTGTTTGTGCTTTTGGACTGCAAGTTGTCCTTGGTCTTCAGCAGGAAAAGTATTTGCTTTGTCTACCTACTCTGCGAAGAGAACTTACTGGCACTTAATATGAGGCTCAGAACTACATCCCTAGGCAGCACAGAATCTAAAAATATAAAATCTGAAGTTTAAGGCATCAAATGTGTATTTAAACCTGGACCTTGTCTTGACCAGGTGCGCATGGTTTGGAGGAGATATCCCCCCGTGTGTCCCAGCTGGAACTAAAACATACCTGCTTTACAATTTCTAATTATAAACTCCTTATTCTATGCTTCAGAATATGTTGTTAATGTCATAGCATGAATTCTCTGACTTATTATAATGGGAATTAGCCACAACATATTGTCTGAGGTTACATATATGCATTCCTTTGGTTGTTTGCAGTTTGTTCATGGTACCATTGACTACTTAGATAAAGATTAATGACAAAGCCAGCTGCTTTACAACTTTCTGGAACATACTGTTGTATAGCTATCTGCTGGACATGTATACTTTGAAGAAACTTTCCCAGCTGCTATTACTAGAGGTTTGTTTGTAGGATATGTTAGGGAGAGCCTTCCAGTTAAGGCATTGGCTCTGGCCAAGCCCTGGCCCTAACTGGTTGGAAGTATGCCAACAGACCAAGGTGTTTCTGCACTAAAAATGTAATCAGGTCACTTTGACTTGCTGATTTGGGCTTATAACAGCTGGACCCCCTTTCGAGGTAAACTTGGAAACCTTCCCCAGGAATGGTTCTCCAGGTCTTCATTGTGAAACAGGGCTTGCCAGCTATTGCGGACACTGGGTGATGGTACAGTATTTAGGCAACTGATGATATATCATTCTAAGTCCCTATCTGTGGGAAATAAAGGCACAGAAAAATCTCAAAACCTTGTGCATACAGGCTCAGAGATATAAATGGATACAGAGTTTGATCTAAGACCTTGGAAAAGGCTTCCAGATTTAGAGACCTGAAGCAAGAATGTGGATTTGTGGTTTAAGCAGAAACATGCCTTATTGTAGGCGTAAAATACATGTTAAGCTCGATAGTGGAAGGTTTTAAAAGTTCTAAAGTTTAGCAATAGAACTTGTTATAGAGTCAGTAGGAAGATTAAGATGTAGCAGTGTAGGTTTGTGTGGTGGTATATGACTGGATAAAGAAAAGACGCATTGCGGCAGAGCCGTGTAAGACAAAACAATTAATGATTGGTGTAAAAGACTTTAACAGACTTTGTGGCAGTAGTTTAATAAACTATATACTATACTATACTATACTATATAATATAATAAACTATATGATAAACTATATACTATATATACCATATATATAATAAACTATATACTATACTATACTATATAATAAACTATAAACTCTAATAAACCTATATAAGGCATTGTAACTGGAGTTACTACGGCTTCTGATGTGATGGCGTTGAATGTAACAGCCTTAAAATCTCACCCTCTTGTGAGACTGATGCAATAAATCATCTTTTACAACGTCTCCCATGTCTTGGTTTGAAAAAGACAGGTGTTTGCTATGGAGAGGCAGGCCTCTCTAGGAAATGAGGAATTCAAATCCTTCCCTCCGTATTATTATAATTTGGAAGATTAAAAAGAAAACTTTTTGGTCAGAGCTATGGGGAAGGAATAATAGTCCTTTACTAGTAAATATAACAGGACAAACAAACAACAGCACTTATAAAAACAGTAAAACAGAACTAAGAACCCCGAGGGCAAACGCTAGGAGCTCCGGCGCTGATAGCTGGAAGCTGGAAGCGGTGGACTGTCCTCGGCAAGCAGGGGGGTGTCCTGGCAGGCAAGGTGGGCAGTGCTGGAGAAAGCCGCAGCGGCTGGTCTCGGGCTGACCTAGAATCCAGCAAGGCAGCGAAGAAACTCCGAATTCCTGGGCGTTCCAACAAATGATAGAATTCCCAGGACCAGGCTGCTCCGCTAGCTGTGGACTTCAGGCAGCTCTCAGTCGTGCGGCCGTGCTCTCCGGGAGAACCGAACGCAATGAAAGTCCTTCCCCCCCTCCCCCCAGGAGCCTCCCCTCTCTCCCAAAACTCAGCGATCAACCTCCTTTGTCCCCTTAAGCACCCTTAACTATCAGTACTTAAAAGTAACTCATGGGGGGGGGAAAAATTCTAAAACTTAACCCTCAACATCCCAGCAGTCTCGTCTCTCATCAATCCCCATAACTATCCTTTCTCTTCTGTGCTAATGATTACATCTATTACCTTGCTTATCTCTGCTTGGTGTGAGTTTATTGCTCTACCACATGTATTGTTTTACTTTTATGTTGCCTTCGTGTTCATAGTGAGAGATGCGCATGATGTCAAAACAACAAAGAAGGGGGGGAATATGGCTCCTCAAAAATATTTAGATAATGTGTCACCCGGGTTTTTCTGAGTTTTTTAAAGCCTTTTGATTGTTCATAAAATGGAGTCAGACCTTTTAGCTACTGCACAATATTAGGAGCAGTTTCTACCTTTTTCTCACACATG
Source organism: Tachycineta bicolor (assembly GCA_025960845.1). Taxonomy (NCBI): domain Eukaryota; kingdom Metazoa; phylum Chordata; class Aves; order Passeriformes; family Hirundinidae; genus Tachycineta; species Tachycineta bicolor. The sequence continues at coordinate 299,943 of JANEHK010000160.1, read as the reverse complement.
TAACATAAACAAATCCTTTGGTTTTCATTCTCTGTCCTTTGTTTGCATATTTCTAACCTGAAAACAATTGTAACTGACAGCTGGTTTGGCCATTTGGCTGAGGGGTGAAAACTCCAGAAGCCAATCCACAGCTAGACCCATAAATGTATAAAAAGTAAGAAATAAACAGGCAGAGGAGCTCTCGGCCTTGGCGCAGCCTTGTGCTCTCTGAGAGGAACCCTCTGCCCTGTGAAAATTTCTCGTCTCCATGTGATTGCTTTGCGTATCCCGATCACAATAATGCAATATTTACCCTAGAATTTTTGAAAGCAGATGCAATGGTTTCACATTTGCCAAATTCTGTTTACCAAATTTAGTGCAGTGGTTTGAGTGTTTACTCTTTTTCCCTCTGTGAGACAGGATCAAGAGAGAAGCAAAGCAGGCTTAAAGGGTACAAAGATAGATTTATTAACACACACTAAAAGAAAAAAATGAGAATCAAAATGAAACCTTGAAAACACTCCTCCCCACAAGTGTTCACTTTCCCACAAACAACATAGAGACAAAATTCAGAACTCTTAGTCAGTTACCACCCATTAAATACTCCTTCATCAGTTCATTTGGAGAGTGAAGTCTCTTTAGTTTACCATGGAATTTCCCCCACTGACAACCTAGAACAACTCTCCTGTAGGTTTTAACTGTCAGAAAAACAGCCTCCCGGGAACTTGCTTTTGTGAGGTCCCTCCGTCGGCAGCTTTCCCAAGCTGCATATGGGTCATGAACTCATGCATACTGGGGTGTAATTTTTAAAGATAAGCAACTCCAAAGGCAAAGGATTTCTTCATCTGGCACAGAAATTTCTTTTCACTTCTTCACTGGTGCAGAAGGCTTCTTATCTCATCTCTCTCTGTTCAAACATCTCATGGGATCGTAGGATCACAGCTACCAGTTCAATTTTCACTCAACCACAGATACCTTTGCTCAAATCCACAAATCTGAATAATCATCTCCCCAAAATGCATATTTTTCCCATGGTTTAAAGGGATACTCCAGCATAGTACAGTCTGTTACTATGGCTTACAGAAGACTTTCAGCCTCAGCCTAGGCATCTTCTCATCTCTTCCATCTAAGGGGTAACTCTTCCTTCACTGACTTTGATTCTTCATATTGTCCCTTTACATGTCCTTTATTTGGCCTTTTCTCTCACTTAGAGAAGGGTTAGGGCTTTGGAAGTTTCATCTGTGCAAGGAAAGAGTTACTATCTTGCCCAGGGCCTGCAGTGGTCACCTGATCTCTGCCAGGTGGCAGCCTCTAGGATTTTTAAATCCATGGGGATGGGA
>JANEHK010000160.1:265407-298524 GCA_025960845.1 Tachycineta bicolor | reverse complement strand
CAAGGGAGATGTCCCCTGGGCCCCATGGAGCCGCTCTGGTTCTGGTCTCCGTAGCTGGGATGGGGGGGCGGGGCGGCAGGCTCAGAAATGACAGCCAGGATCTCAGTAGTTAGGTAGGCTGATGGATGCCTCCCTCCTCGCCCCTCGGTCTCATCTAGGGTGGCTAGACTCAGAGCTGCTCCATGGGGCCCAGGGGACATCTCCCTTGGCCCGGGCCAGCAGCGGGGCAGGCCTCAGAGTCAGCTGGATGTTAGCAGCTACTGGGCTCGGGCTCTGTTGGGACAGGGAATAATCCCTCCCTCGGCCCGGGAGTCATCAGGTCCACCCCAGCCGAGACGGCAGCAGCGTCTGGGCTCAGGCCAGGCCGCCAGGCCCAGGGGGGCCACACAGAGGAACGGGGCTGGCCCTGTTACCTGTTCCAAAGCAGGGAGGAAAAGGGAAGTTTCCCAAGATTCCTCCCATATTTAGCCCTGTGTGTTCACAGAGATATATCACTTTCTAATTGGTAAGTCAAGCTACTTCAAAGCCAGTCACTAATTGGTTTAGCTATAACTTCCTGAAAAATCACTTCCCCATGTCAAACTACCACACATCATCAATTTTGATCTCCGGCAGAGCAACACAGCTCTGAAGATTTGCATGTGCGGAACCAATTTCTGAAAGGGTCCACAGTTGGGTGCACAATGGCAAGGCCTAGCTGATTTACTAACCTAGGGGAGAAGGTACATGTGTTTTATTGCCAACAGGTCTGAAGTGGTTACCTGTTCGTCTGGACAAACATCAATCGCCTTCAAGGAGATGAGGCCCATTGAGAAGAGAAATGACCTAATCACCAGCCAACCCTCATGGCCAAGGCAGGAGCAGGGGTAGGACTGCCAGGAACATGGCTGCGTCTGGAGGCTTATAGAGGCAGCCTGCCAACAGAGGCCTTGTGTCCCACTGCACCTGTTGTTCTGCATTATTTAGGTTTATATTGTATTTAATTTTTATATTGGGTTTTGTAATGGTTTCTTCTGTAACCCCCTGTTCCCCTGGAAAATGTAGCGTCCCGAGATTTGTCCCTGCTCCTTTTCCCCACCCATTCTCCCACACTGGAATGTAACCCAACTCTGTCCCACTACCACCTTATCCCCGAGAAAAAGATACCACTGAAAATTTCTTCCCCAGGGGATGAAAAGCCCGCCATGTTATCTCTCTTCCTTGCTGACCCCAGTGTGTGCAGCTGCGGGAGAAGCCATCATCGTGCATTACATGGATGATGTGCTCATGTGTGCCCCCAATGATGGCTTACTGTCCCACACGCTTGACCTGACAATCCATTCTCTGGTTGCTGCAGGGTTCGAGCTTCAGGAGGAAAAGATTCAAAGGATGCCACCTTGGAAGTACCTGGGTCTGGAGATCAGTAAGCGGACCATTGTGCCGCAAGAATTTGTTGTCAAAAATAACATCAGGACGTTAGCAGATGTCCAGCAGCTCTGTGGGTGTTTAAATTGGGTAAGACCTTGGCTAGGTCTGACCACTGAAGACCTAGACCCCCTCTTTAATATTTTAAAAGGGGAAGAGGAGCTAATTTCTCCTAGGACCCTTACCCAAGAGGCATGAGCAGCCCTAGAAAAGGTACAGGACTGTATGGCCACCAGACAGGCCAACAGGTGCAAATCAGGCTTGCCATTCAAATTCATCATTTTAGGCAAATTGGCACACTTACAGGGGATGATTTTTCAGTGCGAAAAAGTGGAAAAATCAAAAAAGGACAAAGACTGTAGGGATCCCCTCTTAATCATAGAGTGGGTTATTCCTCAGTCACCACTGGTCCAAAAGAATGACCAGTCCACAGGAACTGGTAGCAGAATTGATCTGGAAGGCTGAGACACAGATCAGGGAGTTGGCAGGATGTGATTTTCAGTGCATTCACATCCCAATTGAGGTAAACTCAGGCCAAATCACAAAAGCAATGTTGGAGCACCTGCTTCATGAAAATGAAGCTTTTCAGTTTGTTCAGGATAGTTACACAGGTCAAATTTCAATTCATCAGCGTGCTCACAAATTATTCAGAGAACAAATTCAGTTCAAATTGTCATTAAAAAGTGTTCAGAGCAGGAGGCCCTTAAAGTCTTTAATCGTTTTTATAGATGCATGCGGAGCATCCCACAAGTCAGTAATAAGGTGGAAAGATCCTCGAACTCAGCTCTGGGAGGAAGATATTGTCGAGGTGGAAGGACCACCTCAGGTAGCTGAGTTGGCTGCAGTTGTTAGAGCTTTTGAAAAGTTTCCTGAACCATTCAATTTGGTCACAGATTCGGCCTATGTAGCAGGTGTAGTATCCAGAGCTGAACAAGCTGCACTGAGTGAGGTCTCCAATTCTGCACTTTTCAACTTGCTCTCAAAACTAGCAAATCTGATCTCCCACCAAGAGCAACAATTTTATGTGGTGCACATCAGATCACACACCGATTTACCAGGATTCATAGCCGAGGGCAACAGAAGGGCTGATGCTCTTGCTGCGCCTGTGGAGATGGCCCCACTCCCAGACATCTTTGGACAAGCCAAAATCAGCCACCAGCTTTTTCACCAGAATGCACCAGGCCTTGTTCACCAGTTCCACCTAACTCGGGAACAGGCTCGGGCAATTGTGGCAACGTGCCCCTCGTGCCAACAACACGCAGTCCCAGCCCTAAGTGCAGGAGCAAACCCCAGGGGATTGAACAGCTGTGAGGTATGGCAGATGGACGTGACACATGTCATGTCCTTTGGCAAGCAAAGGTATGTCCACATATACCTGGACAACTTTTCTGGAGCTGCCTATGCCTCTACCCACACAGGGGGGAAGTCTAGTGATGCCATGAAACACCTAATACAGGCCTTCTCTTTCCTGGGCATGCCTGAAACATGATTTTAAAGAGTTAAGATTTTAGCTGAGGGTTAGAAGCAATTTATATTGATCAAGATGTAAGTTAGATTAGTAAATGGTAGGTTAATGATTATTAGATGCCCGAGCTAGAGCTAAGTGTTATATTTTGAGCTTGTTTATAGAAAAAGTGGAGTAAGTGAACCATCATAAGAACAGATTGAAACCACTAAGGACAATGATCAGCACCTGGACATCATATCAATCAATCATGAAGCAGGGGACCTTGGATCGTGCCAGAGGGTCACAGAGACCTGATGAAGACTCTCCTGATTTCATCCTTTGAGACCACCGACCCAATTCAAGAGAAGAATTGCGCACACGTGAAGGACTAATAGGCTCATTTTAATACAGAGTGGGGATGAGAGGTGCTGGGGTTATGCATATGTATTGTATGCAAGATCTTGGAAAATAAATAGAGAGCAAAGAGCCTTGTTTGGGGTGGCCATGCCTTTCGGGGATGACTCCTGTGCCGCCCCCGGTGAATAAACATACCACTTTCTAATTTTAATTAGTTAGAGGGTCTTTGTCCGTGACTATATTGGTTTTCAACGACTCATCCCCAAATCAATAAAAAATGATAGTGGACCCATGTACACATCCAAGGGGTTCAGAAGCTTCCTGCAGCAATGAGGAGTAGAGCACAAAACAGGCATCCCCTACTCCCCGACAGGTCAGGCCATCGTGGAAAGGACCCACCAAAATCTCAAAAGGGTCCTCAGCCAACAACATCAGTCTCTAAAAATAGAAACATCCCAAATCCAGTTGTCCAAAGCCTTGTTCACTCTGAACTGTTTAAATTGCACATTTGAAAATCTTAACCCACCAACTGTGCGCCATTTCAGAGAGAACTGCCAACTGCAGCTGAAAACAAAGCCACCGGTAATGGCAAAGGATCCAGCAACCAGGGAAACAGAGGGTCCTCATGATCTGGTCACCTGGGGTCGTGGGTTTGCCTGCGTGTCCACTCCCTCAGGTCCCAAGTGGGTGCCCGTCAAGTGGGTGAAACCTTTCATCCCTAAAAGTGCAAAGCCACCTGCAGAGGCCCCACAAGTGGCCAGTGCTGCCTGGAGAAGGAGAAAGTGCCAAACTCTCTCCTTCTAATTATCCTTTTCCCTTAAGAGTGTTTTTCTGAACAGTTTATTTGCACTGGATGTCATTTTTTATTTTTCAGCTTTAAAGGTACTCAAGATCAGAACTCTGAGCATCTCCCATGGACTGAGCCTTCCTCCTTCTCAATTTGATAAGAGAGGGGGAGATGTTGCTCTGCATTATTTGGTTTCATATTGTATTTCATTTTTATATTGGGTTTTGTAATGATTTCTTCTGTACTCCCCTGTTCCCCTGGAAAATGTATCATCCCGAAGTTTGTCCCTGATCCTTTTCCCTGCCCATTGTCCCACACTGGAATGTAACCCAACTCTGTTCCACTCCCACCTTATCCCTGACTGGGTAGTGGCTTGTCCGTGCCTCTAGCCCCTTCCCCCTGGATAAAAGCCAGGAGAAGCATGTGGATCTCTCTCTTGGTACAGGGACAGAGACGGGGACTGGTCTGGGCTCCTGACCCTGTGGGGGCAGGACCACAGACTGAATAAAGCCATGATTCCCCTGGGACCAAGGGCAGACTCTTTCCTTTGCCATCGACAGATGCCTGCTCTCTCTAAAGGAAAAGGATTTAGCCGCTCTGGGATCTTTGGGACCCTGAGGGAAAAATCCTTCCAGCTGTGGTTTCTCTCTCGAGCTAGCCGAGGCAAAAATGGAGCCAGTGCTCTGGGAGAGAGAGAGACACCACATGCACCCACCATCATGTTATTGTGTTCCTGCTGACCTTTTTCAGTTATTCCCTGTTCCATGCTTCCAGAAAGACATTCAGTAATGTCAAATTCAGCATTTCCAGCTAATGGACTCCCTCCTGCCTAAACAGCATGGCCCCTGAGCTCCAGCCATATGAACTTTGGAACAGTAGCCATTTATTTCCACTTCCTGGGGACATTGGGCACTATCTTTTTGTTTTCCTATGCTGCAGGTCTCTTTGTTAGTGTCATGGTTGTATTTGAAGGGTTTTTATTGATTGTGATCTGTATTCCAAGTATCTTATCCTGTGTCCAGCAGATGACCAGTAATAGTCTTAATGAGATAATGGCCTTACAGGTGCAGACGATTTTGGCATCAGGGTGCATGAACCCTTTGCACAAAAAACACGGAAAAGGGGAGATGTTACATATACGCAAAACCTAACAAAATAAAGGCTTTGTTACCCTTGTAAAATATGGGCTCAGGCCTATTACTTTGGCTAAGTAGAAAAGGACTATGGGAAAATGACTCCACTGAATTAGAGGTTAGAAAAACAAGTTATATAACCATTACGTGCTCAAATCATGGTTTATGGTGGTTGGTTGAATTGCATTTGTTGTGCTTAAACGGAATGTAACTGATACTGGCCTAACTGCTTAAAAAGACCTGTTTTTTGCAATTAAGGGATCTCTTTTGCCCTGCCTGGGGACTCTGCATTGCTCTGCTTCGTAACAGGGTGTGGGCATTTTGTTGATATTTTCCATAACTGCCCCCGGAGGTCTCCAATAAAGACCAGCCTTTATATTACCTCCAATACTAATATTAAGCTCGTAAGTGAGACAGAGATTTGAAAATCCTCGCTAATCCTTTATAGTAAGCTTAAGAACATACACTGTACGTTAGAGTGTATTTCAAGTAGTACTTTAGAAGATATAATAAATCACATTTTAGAAGGCTTTTAGTAAATACCAAACGCTGTGGCTGTTACACTTATACATATTTTTAAAGCACTAAAAGCATCTGGAGCCCTTCGGTGATAATGAGAAGAATTAACCTAAACATCATGGGATAACAGGACTAAGAATGCAGATAAAGAGAAGAACACAGACTCTTAGACAGCCGAGACTGAGTTTTTCCTTGAAAAAGTGCCAAGAAGGCCAAAGCACAAACAAGAGAGAGATAAAGGTGACAGTTCCCTAAGGAAGACTCTGTTTCCTTTATCCTTAAAAGGCCCCCAGAAACCACCACAACAGACTGAGCATGCCCAGAAGGGCATAGAGTTAATTACCATATGAAGCGAGGACAGGTGGGGCCAGGGAATGAATATGTATGAAGCGAACTGTGCAATGTCATGCATATGTAAAACCTCAAGGAGTAATAAGGGAGGCAAGCTTTCCGGTGTTCATAAGTGTCTTTAGTGAAATTATTCCCCACGCATCTCGACATCAATTAAATACATACCGCTCTAACAACTATTATTAGTTGTGGAGTTTTTTCTGCCCCTGTTTCAGAAAGTGTGTTGTTTTATTTCTAGGTTCTTTAAGGCATCACTATAAATAACAGCATCCTCCCCTCTAAAATTCATCACATTCCAGCAAATAGATAAATTAAAAGTAAGGAAAATATTTCTTTAACTCCTACTAAATAGAATAAGTTTATGATGTGCTCCTTCCACTGAAGGTCAGTAGTCCACTGATGCCTATTGATTTTTGCCTTTTTTCTTTTATATATTCTCTGTATTCTTAACACATATATTTGGAGCTTTTTAACCTATTATTGTATTAGTGGCTGGTTTTCCCAGTAGTTTTCCATGCCCTTTCCCTAGGCAGAAAGACAAAAGATATTCCAAAGCCCCTGTCCCATATTGGTTCTCCCTAGGAAGCAAGGCCAAAAAACAGCTCTTTGAGACACATTTTCATCAACAAAGTACAGCTACTACCAAGCGGGGGGGGGGGGGGGGGGGCTCCAGAAAAGGGTTGAAACAGAAGCGAGGCATTATCACATCACCTGTGCTTCTAATTGGGAATTTTTGCCAAATATGCTAATTTTCTAAACTTATAAAACTATTTACCCCGTGTGGATGGGCTTTTGTGGACATTTTTCCATAACTGCCCCTGGAGGCCTCAAAATAAAGACCAGCCTTTTTTAATACCTCTTCTACCTCTACTAAGATTATCTCAAAAGTGTATGTTCTTTCATTTATAGGTTGAAAAAGACATCACTACTAGCTAAATAATTTAGTGGTTTGACACCCACAGTGTTGGTTACATGCAGTTATGAACACAAAAAAGGACATGAACTATTTGCATAAGTGTCAGAAATAAAGCATTACCAAAACTATTAAAGTTCTTTCAATCCATGTAAATGGATGAGTCAACTTAACATTACATTGCCATCTCCCAGAGTTCATTCAGAAGATTTTCCACATATGACTTAATGATGGGCCCTTTACAGTTTTTCAAGCTATATTCATTATCATAGAATCACAGAATTTTTAGGGATGGAAGAGACCTCAAGATCATCATGTGCGTGTGTCCCCCAAGGAACTTTTTTCCTCAATTCCGAATCATGCATTGGACTCTTTCTGGAAAGCTATTAGTTAATTGCATGCACACACACAAACACACACACAGGGCCAAAGCAGTAAACAAACTAATTTCAGTTTGTGACCAGCATCCAAAGTCAGGTAAAGAAAAATTGAAGGTGCTTCAGGAGCTAGTGGATAAACAGCTAGCTAAAGGCCACATTGTGGAAACCACGTCTCCGTGGAATTCCCCAGTCTTTCTTATAAAAAAGGCTAACAAAGGCAAGTGGTGGCTCCTCCACAATCTCCATCAAATTAATAATGTCATTGAGGACATGGGTTCTCTCCAGCCAGGGATGCCATCCCCAGCGATACTCCCCCAAAATTGGAATTTGGCAATTATTGATACCAAAGATTGTTTTTTCCAGATCCCTCTGCACCCTGATGATGCCCCAAGTTTCGTCTTCTCGGTCCCTACCCCCAAATGAGAAGCCCCGAGGAAAAGAGACCACTGGAAATTTCTTCCCCAAGGGATGAAAAACTCACCATCTATTTGTCAGTGGTACCTCTCTTCCCTGCTGTCCCCAGTGCGCACAGCTGTAGGAGAAGCCATCATCCTGCACTACATGGATGATGTGCTGGTGTGTGTGCCCCCAATGATGACTTGCTGTCCCAAGCTCTGGACCTGACAATCCATTCTCTGGTTGCTGCAGGGTTCGAGCTTCAGGAGGAAAAGATTCAAAGGATGCCGCCTTGGAAGTACCTGGGTCTGGAGATTGGTAAGCGGACCATTGTGCCTCAAAAATTGGCTGTCAAAAATAACATCAGGACCTTAGCAGATGTCCAGCAGCTGTGTAGGTCTTTCAATTTGGTAAGACCTTGGCTAGGTCTGACCACTGAAGACCTAGACCCCCTCTTCAATCTGTTAAAAGTGGGAGAGGAGTGGAGTTCTCCTAGGACCCTTACCCAAGAGGCATGAGCAGCCCTAGAAAAGGTACAGGACTGTATGGCTGTTGTGTTCCTCTGAGGAATGGTTTTCCCCCTCAGAGTCCCCCTGAAACCTGTGCTATGTAGTTCAACCCTTTTTCCCTATCATACCTACTCCTGACCCTATTGGCTCAGGGCCAATATCTTTCCTTGGCCCAAAACTAGATATACCCCTGTTTCTTCCTGGTTCACTCTCTCTCTCCTCGGCCTCCTGGAACATCACATCGAGAATAAAGCTTGGACGGAAGCTGGGGGTGAGAGCCACTCTTTTGAAATCTCTATTCTGTCTCTCTGAAATATATTTCCTTAAAACCCCTGAATAACTGAGCTAGCGAGAGCCGGGGGGTGGCTAGAGGGAAGTACAGTTTCAGTTGGCCCCCAACGTCGGTTTGTTATGAAATATTAATAAGCCCACGCATGAAGCGGGACTCCCTATTTCAGGGGTTAATAAAGCTCTTTGGGAGGTGCAACTACCTGGCCACTATCGGCTGCTTTCGAGCAGCTCGGGGTGCCAGGACAGGGTCGGGAGTTCGCTTTTACTACAAAAGTGAGTCGACCTTTAGACAGAAAACCCTGACGTTGCAGCACGTGCCCCAGGGTCTGCTAGAAGATCACTATAGTTTAATAGTGAGAGGGCTTTAGGACCCTGCGCTGCAGTGTGTGGCGTAACGCGGTTAGAGATTTTTTTTCTCTGCGGAACGGCTGGAGTTCCGTGTACCGGGGAAAACCGCGCGTTTTTGGGGTGGGCTAGCTACGGGAGGGTCCCGGGACAGAAGCCGGCACCGGGACACCCCCCTGCCCGTGTCCCCGCAGTCGGGAGAAGCGGCCAGAGACGGCCGCCCCGAGCCGCGGCCAGCCCGCCTTGCCTCTGATACCTCGGGAGCGAGCGGGCGCAGCGGCGTCTTTGGTTTTTCACGTCAGAGGTTAAGGTTTTTCGAACAGTTTGCCTTTTAAAACATCAGAAACATGGGCATACGTTTATCGAGAAATCAAGAGAGTGCTTTTAAACAACTTAGAAACATTTCAACAGATCTAAAATTTCCTGATAAGCTCTTAATCAAATTTATTTCCTGGCTGTCAGCTGAGATTCCAGACAGTACTTTACAAGATATAAATTCGGTATAATTTTGGGATGATGTGGGAAAATTAATAACTTTAAAAGTTGAAAATGGGGAAAACAAAATTTCTTTATTTATTCCAATATTCTTACAAGTACGCAAGAAGCTGTTAGAAGCAGAAAACAGCAGACAGCCATGCTCTCAGCAATTCCCTGTTCCCGAGAAGCAGGGATTCCCTGATTCCATACTGGATTCTGCTCCTCAAACTCACCCATCGTCCTTATACCCTCCTCTCCCACCTGTTTTCCCTCAGCAAGATGCACTTTTTTCCTCTCGGGGCTCTGGCCGCATGGATGAGACCCTGGGGGGCTCGCACCACGCGGTCAGCCCTGAAGGTGGACGGCATTGCATTCCTCCTCCTTCCCACGATCCCTTCTTCCCCCCAGTCCCCGCCCCGACCCCATATCTCTCACCCAATCCCCCACCCCACCCTTCTCCCCAGTGGCTCCCCCTCTCTCCGAGCGGCCGCGCCCGGGGGGAGAGGGGAGGGTCCCTTGCAATCACCAGTGCCAGCGCGGATGGGGGGATGGATAATGAAGAGCGGCTGCCAGCCCGCAGCACCGGAGTCGGGGGGAGTGGTCCCCCCCCGCTGCAAGGGCTAAGGAGCAGCCTAGCCTGGGGCCCCGGGGGAGGAGGGAAGAGCTGCCTGTTGCTGGACCCCAGGGAGGGGGTGGGACAACACCCTCTGGCTGCCTGGGCACTAGAGAAGCAGCAGGATTTTTAGCAACTCAGAATAATGATCAAGAAAGCATACCATCTGTGGCTCCTGTAGTATATGTAGGCAAAAGACATGTGCGTAAAGAGTATCTGCCTTTTTCATACCAAGATAAAAAAGAGCTGTGTAAAATGCAGAAACAATTTGGGAGATCCAGTGAAATATTTAAGGGCATGATGAAAGCTACCTTCAGTTCAAATGAGATGGTACCCAGTGACATTAAAGATTTATTCAGATGCCTATTAACTCCCTCAGAGTATGACCTATGGGAAGGATTATGGAAAAAAGCTTTGAAAACAGTATTGCAGGAAATTCAGCAAACTCCTGATGCTCAGGACAGCGATGACAATGACATCACACATGATCATTTGTGTGGTGAAGGTGATTTATCTAGTGTGAATGAGCAAATTCGGTTGTTATCCAAGTCAGTTTTAGATAAGATCTGTAATGCTGCAGAAAAGACTTTTTATCAGATTCCATCACCTGAGATAAAGACCAGTTATGTTAACATTAAACAGTTTCCTTCAGAGAATTTCTTGCAGTTTGTGGACCGTCTGAGAAGTCAAGTGGAAAGACAAGTGCAAGACCCAGTGGTACAGGCAGAATTGATTAAGGAGATGGCTCAGAGGAATGCTAATGAGACCTGTCGTAGAATCATTCTTAGCCTTCCCCTTGACCCATTGCCTAGTCTCGCACAGATGATAGAAGCCTGTACCAGGAGAGCGGAACTTTTCAGTGCACCTGAAAGGAATCCGGGACTGACACACCCAAAGCCTGTGGCAGCTGCAGCACCAGGAGCAAGGAGGCAACCGATGTCATCAGACCAGCTGCAGCACATCATCTGCCACCGCTGCAAAAGGCCAGGACACTTGGCCAAGGCCTGCCCGGAAAACCAGAAACGCAAGTCAAAAAATCAAAAAAACTGAATTCACAGCGCGGCCCAGATTTTATCTCCTTGACGCGCCAAGAAAGAAATTTACAAGGCCATACCGTGGCAAACGTCTCTCTCTTAACAAAAAAGGGGGAGGGCAGGTCGCAGGGTGTGGGGGTATAGAAAAACAAAAATGTCAAATGTTCAACTAACAAGGTATGGCAGCCGCGAGGCCGATACAGGCTCTTGACTACCAAAGGTTTTCATTTCAGATCTACTGATTGGACAGTAATTACAGTGGACCTGCAAAACATTTCACAGGACATGAAGGTTAACTACATGGAACCGAACAGTGAGTATTTTGTTATTGGGGACACAGCACACACACCCTTGGAGGTTGAGGTAGCTCCCATGACCATTAAGGGAAAGATAACAGGCCTCATGCTGTTGGCACGCTGCATGCACCCACCATTCTACCTGGTAGAGGGGCAAGTTCTTGCCCAGGCCATTCCTATTCCGGCTGAGGTCCTAGCGGATGGAAAATCACCGGAAGTCTACTGGGCAGAGGTGGTGGGGGAGAACAAACCTTCTCTGGCATGTAACTTAGCCCGCAGGTCAGATTGCCTCCACGTGGAGGGGGTGCTCGACTCCGGCGCAGACATTACTGTTATACCTGAGAGCATGTGGCCATCTCATTGGGAGCTGCAACCTGTGGCAGGCAAACTTCAGGGCATAGGAGGAATCACAATGGCAAAAATCTCAAAAAACATAGTGCAAATTGAGGGACCTGACGGGAAATTGGCAAATGTCCGTCCATTCGTTGCTGAATATAAGGCTCCCTTATGGGGGAGAGACACCATGTCGCAGTGGGGAGTCCAACTGGTCATTCCTAAGACACCCCAGGATTTTTAGAAATAGCCACTGTGGAGCGCCCTACCCACAAACTAAAGTGGTTGGACAATAACCCAAGATGGGTAGCACAGTGGCCATTGAGTAAAGAGAAGCTCAAGGCGCTTGAGGAGCTTGTGGAGGAGCAGGTGGCTCAAGGTCACCTAGAAGAGACAACAAGCCCCTGGAATTTCCCAGTCTTTATAATAAAGAAACCGGGAAAGGACAAGTGGAGGTTGCTCCATGACCTCCGAGAAATAAACAAAATTATAGAGGACATGGGACCACTCCAACCAGGGATGCCTTCTCCAACAATGCTCCCTCGAGACTGGCAATTGGCTGTTTTAGATATCAAAGATTGTTTCTTCCAAATTCCTCTACACCCAGAAGATGCCCCACGGTTTTCATTCTCGATTCCTACCATTAATCGAGAAGCCCCAATGAAGAGATATCACTGGAAAGTACTTCCCCAAGGTCTGAAATCTAGTCCTTTCATATGCCAACAGTACGTAGCCTCATTACTATCACCAGTACGTGCCAAGAGAAAGGATGCCATCATCCTTCACTACATGGATGATCTACTCGTGTGTGCCCCCAATGACTCTATACTCCAACACACGCTTGACCTAGTGGTTAAGGTTTTAACCTCTGCTGGATTTCAGTTACAGGAAGATAAAGTTCAAAGGATGCCACCTTGGAAGTACCTGGGTCTACAAATAACTGCAAGGACCATTGTTCCGCAGAAATTGGAAATTGAGTGTAATCCCAAAACCCTAGCAGATCTCCACTCCTTGTGTGGGTCTTTGAATTGGGTAAGACCTTGGCTAGGCCTCACAAATGAAGATTTAGACCCTCTCTTCAATTTATTGAAGGGGGAGAAGGAGCTGGTTTCTCCCAGGGAACTGACCCCAGAGGCAAAGACAGCAATTGAAAAGGTACAGAAAGCCTTATCAGAGAGGCAGGCTCATCGATGTGAGCCAAACATACCTTTCCAATTCATTGTTCTAGGAAAACTGCCACATTTGCATGGTTTGATCTTTCAATGGATCGAAGGGCAGAGAGATTCACTCTTGATCATAGAGTGGGTCTTCCTCTCTCACCAAAGATCCAAGACCATCACTGAGCCACAAGAGTTGATAGCTCAACTGATTCGGAAGGCAAGGGTGAGATTGTGTGAACTGGCTGGTCTTGACTTTACATGTATTCACCTTCCGGTCAAACTTTCTAAGGAGGGAAGGAACTCTCCCAAGAGATTGACCAAAGAGATATTTGAGCATTTGCTCCAGAGCAATGCCAGTCTCCAGTTATCACTGGACAACTACAGGGGACAAATATCAGTCCATGCCCCGTCTCACAAGTTGCTCAATGAGGAATTCCACCTCATTCCTCGTGAGAAGAGGAGTCGGAGACCACTCAAGGCTCTCACAGTGTTCACGGACACATCCGGGGCTTCCCACAAGTCAGTGATGACTTGGAGAAATCCTCAGACTCAGTGTTGGGAAGCTGATGTGGAGTTTGTGGAGGGATCCCCCCAAGTGGCTGAACTAGCTGCAGTGGTAAAAGCCTTTGAGAAGTTCTCGGAACCAATTAATTTGGTAACAGACTCTGCTTACGTGGCGGGGGTAGTGTCCAGAGCGGAGCAGGCTGTGCTCAAAGAAATTGACAATGAACATCTCTTCAGATTGCTTTCAAGGCTAATTTATTTAATTTCTCATCGAGAACATCCGTTCTATGTGATGCATGTAAGATCACACACTGATTTGCCAGGTGAAATTGCAGAGGGGAATCGTCAGGCAGATTCCCTTGCGGCACCTGTTGAAAATGCACGTCTCCCTGATATCTTCCAACAGGCAAAGCTGAGTCACCAACAATACCATCAGAATGTGCCAGGCCTGATCCATCAGTTCCAGCTAACACGGAGCCAGGCTCGAGCCATTGTGGCCACCTGTCCCAACTGCCAGGTCCAAGCGATGCCATCGATGGGTATGGGAGCTAACCCCCGGGGCCTTGGCAGTTGTGAGGTATGGCAGACAGACATCACACACATTCCTAGTTTTGGACACCTCAAATATGTTCATGTAAGCATTGACACACATTCAGGTGCAGTGTATGCCTCTGCCCATGCAGGGGAAAAGACTGAACATGCCAAGAAACACCTAGTGCAAGCTTTTTCAGTGATGGGGATTCCAAAAGAAATCAAAACTGATAATGGCCCAGCGTACGCGTCCAAGGGGTTCCTGGAGTTTCTCCAGCAGTGGGGAGTGGAACATAAAACTGGCATCCCTCACTCCCCCACAGGTCAAGCTGTGGTTGAGCGAGCACATCAGACGCTCAAACAGGTCCTGGCTAGACAGAGTAGTACGACTGTGTGGATGTCTCCACATGAGAAACTCTGCAAAGCCATGTTTACCATCAATTTTCTGAACTGTTCATTTGAAAACATGAGTCCACCAGTGGTACGCCATTTTAACAGTGGCAATCAGTTCAGATTGTCTCAGCGTCCACCGGTCATGATTAGGGATCCAGAAACTTGGGAAACCAAAGGTCCTTATGAGCTCGTGACCTGGGGTCGTGGCTATGCGTGCGTGGCCACTCCCTCAGGCCCTCGGTGGATTCCCCAGAAGTGGGTGAAACCTTTTGTCCCTAAAAATCCAGCTCCTGCAGAAGAGGATAAGAGGCAAGTAGCCGTTGCATCCAAAAGAAGACGCCGCCGGATGGAAGAAAAAGAATCTTCCTAGATGTGGACTCCTTCCGGCAGAAACAGAAACTTTTAACATGTTTTAAAAATGTTTGTTTTTCCTTTCTAGAGAAAGCCTACCTCGCACTCAACCCTGTGATGAACCCCATACAAGTTGTCATCTTGTTGTTGCTTAACAGTCTGGCAGCTGCATGGATCATCCCTCAGCCACGTCAAAATGTCTGGGTGACCCTGGCACAGACACTTCAGCAGGACAACATATGTTTGTCCACTGCATCAACAGAGAATCCTATGTCCACCTGTCTGGTAGGAATTCCATTAAAACCCATCTCACTCGGGACCCAGAAGCCTCCCCAAGGGATTGTTCTTGGTTTGTGGGGATCGGGCATGGGCAGGAATTCCGTCTCGGCTTTTAGGAGGGCCATGTACCATAGGGCGGTTGTCCGTATTGACACCCAACCAAACTTTAATTGGTGAATGGACTCACAAAAACAAATCGGCAAACAAAATTCAAAAGAGAAGTGCTGACCAATTGGATCCAAATTGTAATTCAGAAATTTTTCATTGGGCCAAGTCAAAAAGAGTCGCTGTGTCCCTGTTCCTTCCGTGGGTCGCAGCAGCCAAAGCTCTAGGTGAATTGGGCCATCTAGAGTGCTGGGTAGTCAAACAGGCAAATTAAACGTCCACTGCCATCAGCTCTCTCCTAGAAGATGAGGAAATTACCAGACAGGCCACTCTCCAGAACCGTGCTGCTATAGATTATCTCTTGTTACTTCATGGACATGAATGCCAGGAATTTGAAGGACTGTGTTGCCTAAACCTGACCTCAAAGGCTCCAAACATCCATGCTGCCCTTCGAAGCATGGACAACTTGATCGGACAAGTGAAGCAAGAATCTGAGGATTGGATCAAAGAACTGTTCAAGAGCTGGGGACTTACAGGGTGGTGGACTTCTATAGTTAAAACAATTTTGTTATTTCTTGTTATTCTTTTCCTTGTAACAATAGCGTTCGGGATCCTCCGCTGTTTGATTTTCAAGGCTATCAATAGTCTCATACCTTCTACCTCAGAAGTCAACCACATAGAGTTGGCAAACCTAAAGCATGTTGACTCCCCCACCAATTGTAATTGGTGGGAAAACCCGCATTCCGTGTAACCTAATGTTCTTTTTCTAATGTTCTTAAACAAAAAAGGGGGAGATGTTGTGTTCCTCTGAGGAATGGTTTTCCCCCTCAGAGTCCCCCTGAAACCTGTGCTATGTAGTTCAACCCTTTTTCCCTATCATACCTACTCCTGACCCTATTGGCTCAGGGCCAATACCTTTCCTTGGCCCAAAACTAGATATACCCCTGTTTCTTCCTGGTTCACTCTCTCTCTCCTCGGCCTCCTGGAACATCACATCGAGAATAAAGCTTGGACGGAAGCTGGGGGTGAGAGCCACTCTTTTGAAATCTCTATTCTGTCTCTCTGAAATATATTTCCCTAAAACCCCTGAATAACTGAGCTAGCGAGAGCCGGGGGGTGGCTAGAGGGAAGTATAGTTTCATATGGCCACCAGACAGGCCAACAGGTGCAAATCAGGCTTGCCATTCAAATTCATCATTTTATGCAAATTGCCACACTTACAGGGGATGATTTTTCAGTGCGAAAAAGTGGAAAAATCAAAAAAGGACAAAGACTGTAGGGATCCCCTCTTAATCATAGAGTGGGTTTTTCCTCAGTCACCACTGGTCCAAAAGAATGACCAGTCCACAGGAACTGGTAGCAGAATTGATCTGGAAGGCCAGGACACGGATCAGGGAGTTGGCAGGATGTGATTTTGAGTGTATTCACATCCCAATTGAGATAATCTCGGGACAAATCACAAAAGCAATGTTGGAGCACCTGCTTCATGAAAATGAAGCTTTGCAGTTTGCTCTGGATAGCTACACAGGTCAAATTTCAATTCATCGGCCAGATCACAAATTATTTAGAGAACAAATTCAGTTCAAATTGTCATTAAAAAGTGTTCAGAGCAGGAGGCCCTTAAAGTCTTTAACCGTTTTTACAGATGCATCTGGAACATCTCATAAATCAGTAATAACATGGAAAAATCCTCAAACTCAGCAGTGGGAAAAAGGTATTATCGAGGTAAATGGGTGGCCTCAGGTAGCTGAGTTGGCTGCAGTTGTTAGAGCTTTTGAAGTTTCCTGAACCATTCAATTTGGTCACAGATTTAGCTTATGTAGCAGGTGTAGTATCCAGAGCTGAACAAGCTGTACTGAGTGAGGCCTCCAATGCTGCACTTTTCAACTTGCTCTCAAAACTAGCAAATCTGATCTCCCACCGAGAGCAACAATTTTATGTGGTGCACATCAGATCACACACCGATTTACCAGGATTCATAGCCGAGGGCAACAGAAGGGCTGATGCTCTTGCTGCACCTGTGGAGATGGCCCCACTCCCAGACATCTTTAGACAAGCCAAAATCAGCCACCAGCTTTTTCACCAGAATGCACCAGGCCATGTTCACCAGTTCCACCTAACTCGGGAACAGGCTCGGGCAATTGTGTCAGTGTCCCTTGTGCCACCAACACGCAGTCCCAGCCCTAAGTGCAGGAGCGAACCCCAGGGGATTGAACAGCTGTGAGGTATGGCAGACAGACGTGACACACTTTGGTAGGCAAAGGTATGTCCATGTATCTGTAGACACCTTTTCGGGAGCTGTCTATGCCTCTGCCCACACAGGGGAGAAGTCTAGTGATGCCATGAAACACCTAATACAGGCTTTCTCCTTCCTGGGCATCCCCAAATCAATAGAAACTGATAATGGACCCATGTACGCATCCAAGGAGTTCAGAAGCTTCCTGCAGCAATGGGGAGTAGAGCACAAAACAGGCATCCCCTACTCCCCGACGGGTCAGGCCATCGTGGAAAGGACCCACCAAAATCTCAAAGGGGTCCTGAGCCAACATCAGTATCTAAAAATAGAAACACCCCAAATCCAGTTGTCCAAAGCCTTGTTGACTCTGAACTTTTTAAATTGCACATTTGAAAGTCTTAACCCACCAACTGTGCGCCATTTCAGAGAGAACTGCCAACTGCAGCTGAAAGCAAAGCCACCGGTAATGGTAAAGGATCCAGCAACCAGGGAAACAGAGGGTCCTCATGATCTGGTCACCTGGGGTCGTGGGTATGCCTGTGTGTCCACTCCCTCAGGTCTCAAGTGGGTGCCCGCTAGGTGGGTGAAACCTTTCATCCCTAAAAGTGCAAAGCCACCTGCAAAGGCCCCACAAGTGGCCAGTGCTGCCTGGAGGAGGAGAAAGCGCTGAACCTTCTCGTTATGATTATGATTATTCCTTAACGATGTTTTTCTAAATGGTTTGTTTGCACCAAAGGTCATTTTTCTTCTGCAACTTTAAAGGTACTCAAGGTCCGAACTCTGAGCATCCCCCACAAACCGAGCCTTCCTTCTTCTTAATTTAATAAGAAAGGGGGAAATGTTTGTCCTGGGGTGACTGTGTATCCCCAGTCGTCTGTTGGGTGCAGGGGGGAGGGCAAGCGCGGTTTGTTTTTTCCCCAGGAAAACTCTGCTCATCGGAGTGACCTTGAAGCGGGGGAGTTAGAACTCGGCACGACGAAAGAAGCTCTGGTTTTTTGATTTTTTTTCCCAGCAATTAGTTTAGTGCTAGCATAGTTAGATGCTGTAGAATAGCTGAAGCTTTTTTTCTTTTTCTTTTTTTTTTTTTCTTTTTCTTTTTTCTTTTTTTTCTTTTTTTTTCTTTCCTTTTTTTCTTTTTTGCCCTCTCCTCGGAACTGTTCCAACCTCTCTGGACTAAGGACCTGGGGAAGCACCGGGAGCCTCCACAGGGGACCCACCCCACCAAGACCAGCCCCGCACATCTCTTTTTTCTCCCAACGTCAGCGGAGATGGAGTGGTGGAGCACAGTGACGATCTTCAAGAGGAGACTTTCTTTAAGTTTGTTATCCCTCTGTAAGTGGCACGAAGCTCTTGTCATCGGGTATTGTGCTGGGAGTGCTTTGCCTGTTTAAAAAACAGGTTTTTTCCACTTCTCTCTGAGGAAGTCTTTTCCCAAACCGGTTGGGGGAGGGGAGGGGGGCCCCTTGGGAGTATTTCTCCCAAAATCTGCCTGAAACCACCACAATGTTGTAGTGCATTAATTTGGTTTATATTGTGTTTCATCGGATTTGTAATCTGTATCACGTGGTTTGTCCTGACTCAACTGTAACCCAACTCCCTTCCACTCCCACTTCTCCCTGATTGGGTAGTGTCTTGTCCCTGCCTCTGGGCCCTGCCCCCTGGGGAAAAAGCCGGAGCACAGGCGGAGCCTCATCTCTCTGGCACCGGTGAGCCATCGGGAAGGGCTCCAGCCAAGCAGGGCAGGAGTCAAGAATAAAAGCTATTATATCCCACCCGGTGATAGAGAGAAGACTCTTTCATTTTGCCATCGGCGGTCATCTGGTCTCATAAAGAAATACTGCAGACATCAGGTCAGGGAATACTTCAAGAAAATTAGACACATAAACCCATGGGACCTGATGGGATGCACCCACAAGTGCTGAGGGAGATGGCTGATGTCATTGGAAGGCCATTTTGGATAAACTTTGATTGAACATGGAAATGGGCAGAAGTGTCTGAGAACTGGAGAAAATCCAGTGTCACCCTTATCTTCAAGAAGGATAACCCAGGGAACTACAGTGCTGTCAGCCTCACCTTGATCCATGGGAAGGTGATGGAGCAGCTAATCCTGGGAAACATTTTGAGGCCCACAAAGGACAAGAAGGTGATCAGAAGTAGTCAGCATGGCTTCACCAAGGGGAAGTCATGCTTGACCAACTTAATAACCTTCTACAATGAAGTGACAGGCTGACTTCAGTAAGGCCTTTGACACTGTCTCCCAGAAGATCCTTATAGAGAGGCTTTTGAGGTACAAGGTAGTTGAGAAGACATGATTTTTTTGTCTGAAAACTAGATGAATAGCTGAGTCCAGAGAGTGGTGATCAGTGACAGTCTAGTTGGAGGTCAGTGTACCACAGGGGTCAAAACTGGGTCCAATCCTGTTCAACATCTTTATTAATGATCTGGATGATGCAGTAGAGTGTACACTCAGCAAGTTTGCTGTTGATACAAAACTGGGAGGAGTGGTTGACAAGCCAGAGGGTCATACTGCCATTCAGAGGCACCTGGCCAGGCTGAACAAAATGAGGCAACTGGCAAAAGAAGTTGTCAAACCATTCTCAATCATCTACCATCAGTCCTGGTTTACTGGAGAAGTTCCAGCTGACGGAAAATTAGCAAATGTAAGGCTAAATTAGGTTTGCATGGGCAGGTTTTGGTAGTGGGGGGCTACAGGTGTGGCTTCTGTGAGAAGTTGCCAGAAGCTTCCATCATGTCTGGCAGAGCCAATACCAGATGGCTCCAGGATAGACTCATATGGCGGTACAAGAACTGTTTTATTAGGTTTTTATAAGAAGTTTTATGTTATAGTTCATTTTACTGTATCCTCAGTTCTGTAACCCTTTTTAGCTTTCTGTATAATAAGGTGTTTTGTGTCAGTCCTCCCACCCCTCACCTGACCTGGACCATCCCCTCTGCCCCCCCTCACTCTGGGACAACCTGCTTATCACTTCGGAACCCCTCCCAAGATTGAGAAATCATACGGAGAGGGCTTCAGATGATAGGTCGCCCGGGGGGAATTCCTTTCCTCTGGGGATGGTTAGTCAGAGGCTTGGAGGGGGACACCCCCTTGTTGCCCCCTGAATCCCCTGATTCGCTGCCTAGTTGTAACCCCCCCTGAACCCCTCCCCCAGTTATAAGGTGGAGGAGGGAGATTCAAGCTCTCTCTGGCCTGCGGTTTTAGGCTAGCTGTGGTGCTACCGCAGTTAGGCCTGAATAAACATCTTTTAACCTGCTAAGATGAGAGCCATCCTTTTTTACTGCCACTGCTGTCACGACACTATTTAATCCAGCTGCTGCTGAGAAGCCAAGCCAGCAGGTAAAGATAACCTGCATGCCTATCTGGACTGGGAACATCCTGGTCGCTGTGCAGATCTGAGCCAGCCAGAGGCCAGCGTCTGCCCGGTGCAGAGATAGAGCACAGCCACAGACCCACTGCTGGCCAAGTTCAAGCCAATCAGGAATGGGAGTAATGCCTCTGTGATAACATATTTAAGAAGGAAAAAAGTTATTGCGCAGATGTAATTGCAGCTAGAGAAGAGCAGAGTGATAATACACGAGAGGAACAATTATGCAGACACCAAGGTCAGAGGAAAAGGAGGGGCAGGAGGTGCTCACATAGCAGCCAGTGGTGAAGCAGCTGTGCCCTTGCAGCCCATGGAGGTCAACAGGAATGCAGAGAGCCACCTGCAGTCAGGTTCGCCAAATTCTGTTTGCCAAGTTTAGTGTAGTGGTCTTAGTGCTTACTTGCTTTTTGTGGGAGAAGATCAGGAGAAGCAAAGCAGGCTTAAGCTTAAAAAATAAACAACTAGTTTTATTAACACACACTAAAAGAATGGAAGAGAAAAGTTGAAAAAACAAAACAAAATGAAACTTCAAAACACTCTTCCCTTAACAAACTGTTAACTCTCTAACAAACAATATAGAGAGACACAACTTGTGATTTTCAGTCAGTTTCACCTTTTAAACATAATTTTTCATCACTTTGGGAGAGGAGTCTCTCTAGAGTCCTATGGAGACATTCGCCACACAACAAAAACTGTCTTGTAGCTCCCAATGTCACAAATCTTCAACTGCCTTGACTTTTTTGCAGATTGTGCTGTTTCACCCATTAGCAGCCTTTCCCTTGGCTATTCATGGGGCTCTCAGTGTATTTGGGGTACCATTTAAGAATGCTTCCTCTAGTACAAAACAAGGGTTCTCTTCTATCTCTAGAATTGTCTCTATCTTAAAAGAAAATAGAGAACTCCTTTTACCCCAGGAGCCAGGGGCTTTAAGATTCCCACTTAAATCTCAATCATATTAATCCTCAGCTTTGATTAGAACCAGCATTCCCCCAAACAACATTAAGATGTTACAAGAAGCAGTTCATTTCTCCATAGTTTACCCCACAGAAGTCCGGTTAAGGATGTCCACATCCTCAATCTCTCTTTCCAATAATCTTCATCAGTTCTTTCACTCTTGCTCCACTGACTTCATGCTGTGTCTTTTCTATGTCCACTCTGTCTCTTTCTTCTCTCTCTCAAGGAAGGGTTAGGCCTTGGAAGCTTTATGTTGCTAGGAAAGGGTTAAATCTGCCCAGGCCTGCAGTGTTGTAATGGTCTTAATTTAATAAAACCAGGCAGAAACACCAATTACTGTAGGGGTTTTAGTATTTATTCTCTTTTTGTGGGAGGGAAAGAGATCAGTAGAAAAAAACAAAGCAGCCTTAAGCTTAAAAATGAACAAAAAATAGTTTTATTAACACACACTAAAAGAATGAAGAAAAAAAGAAAAGCTGAGAAAAAGAAAACCTAAACTAAAACAGAATGACACTTTAAAACACGCTTCTCTCCTTTTACAAACTATTAACTTTCTTATTAAACAACATAGAAAGACAACTTGAGATTTTCAGTCAGTTTCTCAGTTATTAGGAATAATCACTCATTACTTTAGGAGAAGAGTCTCTCTAAGATTTGTTTGTTTGTTTTGTTGTTTTTTTTTAATGAAGATGTTTTCCACAAGACAAAATAGTCCAGTGCTCCCAATGTCACACATCTGCTGCCGCCCGGAGTTTTCGCAGACTGTGATGTTCTATCAGCAAAGCTTCTCAGCATATCTGGGGTACTATTTATGAATACTTCTTCTAGTCTAAAATTGCCTTTGTCTCAAAGGCTGAGACCTCCTTTTAACCCAGGAGCAGGGGCTTTAAAGTTCCCAAATAAATCTCAATTACATCAGTCCTTAATTTTGATTAGAATAGCACTCTACCCAACGACATTAAGATGCTACAATGAACAGTCCATTTCTCCATAGTTTACCTTAGAGAAGTCTGGTTAAAAATGTCCACTTCTTCAATCCTATTCCAATATTATTAGTTCTTTCACTTCTAATCTAACTGACTTCATTCGGTGTCAGTTTTACGTACCCTCTGTTTTCTTCTTTCTCTCAAGGAAAAGTTGTGCTTTAAAAGTCCCATGTTGATAGGAAAGGGTTAAATCTGCCCGGGTCTGCAAGGGCCATGTGCAGTCCCCGGGCTACATGAGCTGAAGAAAATGCAAAGCTGTGCTGATGGAGGGAGCTGGTAGATGTCCTTTTTTCCACCCCTCGGTCTCTTCCAGGGCGGCTCAGCTTAAAGTTGTTATGAAGCTGCAGGCTTTCTTTCTCTGCTGCCAGTGGCAATTAAGCTGGGCCATGTCTTAGCCCTTTCTGCCGCGATCTGAGCACATGGCCAGCATTGCCGAACTGCAGCCACCCCTCTTCCCTTGCGGCAAGCAGGGGAAAGGGGCTCAGCTGGCCCAGGCCCTCCCCCTGCGGGCAGCGGCCCTCAGAGGCCTGGCCGAGCTCAGCCCACCCACCCAGAGGGGCAGCAGGGCCCGACCTGGGCCTGGCCTGGCTGCCTACGATGTTACCTCATGGCTGATTCCAACGCGAGAGAGAGGCCAATCAGCAGCAGATTAGTTTTAAATGTTCCCTCCAAAGTTGCATCGACATTTCCCATTGGTCAACCTAGCTGCCAATATCCCGGCCAGATTTTTGATAGGTCCCTGTCCTTCCCCCCCCAAAACCACTCTACGGTAATGGCAGGGAAAAACATCTCACATTTCTTTATAACCAGGAAACAAAATTGTGCCAATCCATGATAAGTGGCCATGTGATTTCTGACCCAGGTAGCAGTCTTTCTGCTGCTGCACCTCAGATCGGCCCAGTTTCCTCCCTACACTCTTTTCTTCTCTGTCTAGAAATCACCAGAGGAGGGGAGAGAGGGAGATCTCTGCCCACCCCTCGGTGACAGTTGGGGCAGCCTCGGCCCAACTGGACCCAGAGCTGTTATTAGGGGCCCGGAGGAGATCCCTCCCTGCTCTGGGGCTCTGTGGCTCCAGGGAGGTTTTTTAAAGTAGTTGATGTTAAGCTGCAACCTCTCCTCCCCTGCCAGGAGCCGATGAAACCCGGCTAGGCCTGGGGCCAGTACCCCCGCCAAAGGAGGGGGCGGGAACAGCAGGCCCAACTCAATGTTACCTGTTCAGCTGACCAGGAGGAAAAGGGCCTGACTTGAACAAAATCAGGATTTATATGGGTACTTCCCAAAGTCACATTCAACATTCTCAGCGGTCAAAGTAGATGCCAATATCTCAACCTGGCTTCTGATAGGTCCCTGTCCTTGCTAAAACAATTCCAAGGTCCTGGCAGGGTAGCATTTCACATTCTTCTCTAACTGAAAACTAAATTGTGTCAACCTATGACAGTGCTCTCAACATTCAGAAGTCCCAAAACAAGCTTGAAGCTGCATAGCAAAACTAAAACCACCAGGAAACCATGTCATGAGAACCACAGAGACTTTCAAGACAGTCTGAAAAGGGAGAGAAGTTATAAAATGAAAGTGATGCCATGAAGAAAGAAATCTGTAACTACAGTTGGCAATAACAGAAAGCAAAACATAATTCAGTGCCTTTGACTTCCAAGTCTGGATCTTGTATGAGTAATTTTGATCAAAGTTCATGCTTGTCAGCTAAGTAAGTCACTATACAAACATATATCAAGCTGAACACTACTGCATTCAGTAAAGAAATACATACAAGCTTTCACAATAATGCTTCTTCACTACTGCTAATTCTAAACTAAACTTGGGATTTACTGGTGCCTTTATAGTGATGTCTTCAACTATCACTATTTGCATGCAATTTAAATGCACCATGGTTCAGTCAAACTATATGCCAGCAATCACTGCTACAGAACAGAGAAGTAGTATACTAACTAGGTGTTTTACAGTAACTTTTATTTTAGGACATATCATAAGGCATGTAATTACTGTGTAAAAACACATACATTGTTTAAGTTTTTTGCACTTATGGATATGAGTACCAATTTTAGCTAGTACTGGAGGACAAGATTACAGCAAAGTAGTTGACCCCAAATAAGTTCTTTGACCTTACATTGATGCCTTAAGAGGCTGCCTAGAATAAAAGCTATGCAGTGTCAAAGGAATAAAGTAGGTATTTATTAAATAGGCCTTCAAAGGATACACCTTGGGCAGTACAAGAGCCCGGCCAAGGCTTCACCCAAGATGGACAACAGATCACACGTTTTCACACTTTTATAAGTTTTGATCCATTTACATATTGGGGTTAATTGTCCAATTACAGCTTCAGGTTATGAAGTCCCATCCTCCCAGATTGCTCTCCTCAATTTGCTGTTGTCTGTATGTTTTGGGCCTGAAGCTGCAACAGTGTCTTTCGTTCGCGGGCTGGAAAAGGATTGTTTTGTCAAACTACACTGTAAAGAGAACTTGCTAACACTGTGAAATTCAGAGTTATATACTAATGCAGTACAGAATCTGGAAAATATGAAAGCTAAAACTTAAGGCATCAACATCAATTTATTAAAATGCAATAAAGTTCTTATAATAGGTATTGGAGACAAATAAAGTGATTTGGGTTCTGGTTAGAAGTTAAATTGGTTACCTTCTGAAAGGAGTTAGAATTTTAATTGAATATCATCACAGCAGAATAGACACCTCAGTCAAACATCAAGATCAGCTTGTAAAATCCAATTTCATTCTTTATTGACAAAAACCCACAGAAACTGAAGTTCTTACTATAGGCAGAATTCCTATGAAGTACAACAGCTTCCAACAGCTGAGCCGCCAAAAGTAAGAGTTCTGTTTGAAAGTCAACATTTAGATTCCTATAATAAAAGTAAATATTTTAAAGACAGTTTTCATACATATGCACTAGGGAAAACTAGAATGCAAGGAATGAACCTTGTTGAAGAATCCACACTTCCACACTCATTTTCCAAGTGAGACGTTAATTTTGAGGAACTAAGGATTTTTAGGAAAGTTAAGATAAGTTGCTGAATTAGCTGAAGTAGATAGGTAATCTTTGTTAGCAGTTAACAGAAGCCGGATCTTAGATAAGCTACCCCGGATCTTGTAACTCATTTCTTGTCAGGTTTATGTTTATGTAGCTGTGCTTGTAATGAAAAACAAAATGTGGTAAATAGGACATAAGATAGCTGCAGATTTCCTGCTTAAAGAACCCATTGAACACAGGAAACTAGAGGTTCTACCAAGGATTCATTTGTCACGAATGCATTGAAAAGGTAGAAAGGTCAGGATGAGGAAGACTCATCTTACTTCCTCATTTTTGGTGACCCCTCCCCAGAATAGACCCCCGACTCATTTTAGGAAACAAAGTACGCATGCTTAATAGCCTTTTTGCCAATTAGCATACGAAGCGAGGAATGGGAGGTGACAGGGGTATGAATATGTATTTGTATTTTGGGTATTCAACACTTTTGGAAATAAAAGGCTTTGTAATTACCTGTGAATTTCGCAGTGTGAATTAGGGAAATATCCCGCGTGCTGCCCGGCCATAATAAACATACACTTTCTAACTTTAAACTGTTAGAGAGTTTTTGTCTGTCACAGTTGGGTATCAATACTAGATCAATACCCATATTTCTTTAATAAGTCATCAGCAGAGGGAAAACAAAGCAATCAAGAAACTGTTTTTAAGGAAAACTTCACTTCCTTTTCTTGGTTTTTTAATCCCAGTACAGGGAACAACTGCCGACTTTGCAACACACAGGGACTATGTTATAAATGAGGAGATGCACTCCTTTATTCCATTTTCAAATAAAGCAATTTAATAATTGCAAAAAGCAGGCAAGACAGCGCTGGGTACATAGGGAGTCTGCGCTCCACCAACACATACCCCGAAATGTTAGTTCTCATGAGTTTTTATTCCATATATTCATACATATGCATAAGCATTTCTCAGCAGTTCTCAGTAGCGCCCCCCCCCCCCCTCCATTTCCCGTTACTGTCTTTGTCTTTACATGCTGCATATGCTTGGGGTCTTCCTTAGTGGTCTTTTAGCTCTTGGGGGAAGGCGGAGTTCTTTCTTATCATTTTGCTGATTTTTAGATTGCCATGCAATTTTGCTTGTGTAAGCAGTTTACATGTTTTCTCAATTTTCCACCTATTGTTTACTATATCCTTTCCAGTTGTTTCCTCTCTAGCCTTATTTGGCAGTTTCTCAGAATTTGTCTTCCCACGATACAATTTCATATATATATATATATATATATTTTATATTTTTTTTTTTACATGAATCATAGTTATACCTCTCACAATCCCCTACCTTCTTCTTTATTTTATTGATTTGTGTTTCTTTCTCAAATCACTCTAACACCTTCTGGATTGGAGTTTTCTTCTTATTTTCTTTGGTTAAAATTATCTCTTTGTGTGTCTTCCCTCGAGCGGCTAAATCTGGATCTACAGGCATGGCTGATATTTGCATGCCTTGAATGATAGAATATATGAGTCTAATAAAGCATGGGATGAGACAAGGTAGAAATAATAATCCCAACAGTGAACACATTTTCATAAACCCTACTTTTTCCACCATGTTCCTGCAAATAACTGATTCCACCCGTCATCTTGGAGGATTGAATTCCAGGTCTGGACAGGCATGTGTGCAATTCACTTAATGTCTTCAGCAATTTTGGAAACAGTCTCTGCATTGTCATCAATTTCCAAACAATGTTCTGATGCATTGAATTTTCCACATACTCCTCCCTCTTCAGCTAATAATTAATCTAAGGCCAGCCTGTTCTGATACACCGCTGCCCTGGTTTGAGATAATTGCTTTGCTAGTAGTTCTAGGGCTCTTGCTGTTTTATTAGTGATCATTTCTACAACCGCTTGTAATCTAATAATATGGTTTAACATATATGTGATATATGACATAAAGTTAATTCATGTTGTGATGTGTAATTAATCCACGATAAAATGTAATAATATGCAATGTAAAATTGATCTGCATTCAGTCTAAGTTGAGATCAGCAAACCTAAAAGTATGTTTAGGGTTAGCTAAGACTAAAACTGCATGGAGGGACACGAGGGTTGGGGGATAGAAGGAATTCCTGCCGGGAACCGCTTCGGGATAACCCTACAGAAAGGCACAAAGAACGGAAAATGGGAGATGGGCGCACTAACAATGGAATGATTAGATCAGATCGATATCTTATCTGTTCCTGCCCGATTTAACATTTCCAAACCTCCTCCGGACATGGCAATCATGGCATTGTTCCACTTTGAGAATCCATTCAACAGACCCTGGACCTGAACATGAATACCTAATGAAGCTACCACAGAGGGGGAGTCCTATGGTCTCGGTCCACTCTCAGCAAAAGACTGTATAAAAACCAGCGGTATTGGACTCAATTTGCGAACAGAGGGGGTGACAGACTGACAGAGTCTGTTACCGCATTCACCCAGTACCGAAATCCCAGGATTCAACACTGTCCCTTTTAATTGTGGCTATCGGAGACTGTGTTTAAGTCTCAAAATAAAATTCTAAAATTTGATTGATGGAATTTGGCTTGGTGATTTTATTACAATCTGGTGACTCCGACGTGATGGTCTGCTTTTGGGGTCCTTGGACCCCTGTCTCTGGCCAGGAGGCGCCCTGCTGAGTTCAACGGCCTGGCAGAGCCGGGAGACCTTGTGGAACCGATCAAACCACATGACGAACTTAAGCAAAAAGTCACACTTAAAAGGGGGATAGGCAAGATCAGAGCTCTCGGGGAACTTGGGGAGGTCTGGGGTACAGGGCTTCCACAGCCGCGGGGAAGACACAACTCTTAAAACTCTACGTGCATGAAGAATCCATGCAAGAAAAGGATCGTAAGTATTGCGTGGCTGAGTGGGGGTGACCGAGTGTGTGAGTGAGACGTGATTTTATCACGGAGCGAGTGCGGACCCCAAGATCGCAGTTCCACTTCCCCGTGAGGGGTGTGGTCGGTCATGGGGGAAGCGAAAGTTACGGGAGTAACTCACACGTAAAACCCAAAACTCGGGGAGTTCGGGGGGGTTGGTCACAGGAAGGCTGAAAGGGAAGGGTACGTCCTCAGGAGTTCCGGGACTGGTAAACCTTTCAGCCTAGGACCAGGGAAGGGTCCGGGGAGAGAAAAGCAGGAAAAGGAGAGCACATAATCATCAGGGGAAACCCCGGGAGGTATCAATCACCCTTAAGGGTTAGTAGCTGGTGACACTATACAATGGGACAAAGGAAAAGTAAAACACAGGAGAAAACCGCAGGGAAATCCACAAAGGGAGTAGTTTGGGACATTCCAGAGATTCCACTTGAAAGTCCTTTGGGGTGGATGTTAGAACATTGGGAGGAATGCCCTGCATGGAAAAAGAAATCTAAAGAAAAAAATTATACAATATTGCATAGAGATTTGGGGGGGAGTTGAAGTACAGGACCACATAATATGGCCTGTCTTTGGGACATTTGAGGAGTGGATTTGTAATGCTTTAGTAAGCCACGTGAAAAGGGGAAAGAACAAGGAAGAATACGAGTATGCTAGAATTTGGGAAAAAACGGATACTAAACTTTTACCGGTGAGACTTAAAGATCCCACTGGAACCTCAAGTGATAAACGGGAACCTTTAGATAACTTGCCTCCACCATACCTCATGCCCCCACCACCACCTGCACCAAACCCGGGTGCCCCTCTGGAACCCCCAGGGTCCGGGCTTCCCTCTATGCAAGGAATCCCCGCCCCTTCACTGATCGCATCAGCGCCGCCGCCGGGACTACAGCTCCCGCAGGCAGTGGTTCAACCCCCGCCCTCTGGGCTCCCTTCTCTGCTAGAACCCACGCCGGTTCCCCAGCCTTCCTGGCAGGGTGCCCAGCTTCCCAAGCCCCAAGCCCCACTCCTCGATTCCCCAACACTCGCATTAGATCTGGCCCCTTTCCTCAGCCCTGCTGTCCAGGCTCCTCAGAATCCATTAGAGGCCAGACAC
Source organism: Tachycineta bicolor (assembly GCA_025960845.1). NCBI lineage: Eukaryota > Metazoa > Chordata > Aves > Passeriformes > Hirundinidae > Tachycineta > Tachycineta bicolor. The sequence goes on along the minus strand of JANEHK010000160.1, from coordinate 269,049 downwards.
ACTCCACCCACCAGGAGAACCAGGAGACAATTAAAAAGGTTAAATGAAGCGGAAAGCGAGAATGAGGGCAAAAGAAATAACCTTTTTCCTTTACGGGAAGTGCCCACTGCCCCAGGAATTATTGGATACGTAAAAGTACCGATCAACACAAGTGATGTTAGGGCTTTTAAAAAGGAAATGGGAAAGCTTATGTATGTGATAAATGCCAATCATTTGTTTTAAAATTTTAAAAAGTTTAATAGTAAATAAGATGGTTATAAAAATAGAATTAGAGTAAAAATTGAACAATTTTAGAGGTAGGACAATACGAGACAATAAAAACAAAGTTTCAGACGTCTGGGTGCCTCCCCGAGCAAAATACTTCGGAGAAGGACCCCCGTTAACAAAGGATTATCTCTTAAAAGCAATAGCCTATTGAATATTCATACATTTCATACATAATGCATACATTCCATTCAAACAAAGAATTGTTTCTGGTTAGTATCACTTTTCTTTTAATCTCTATGGCGTCCATTAGGCGGAATGAGGGGCAGGAGAAGTTGATCTCTTCTGATAAGGAAGTTGTAAATTCTTTTTCCCTGAAAGATTTACGTTTTCCTGTGGTTGGTATATAAAAACTACATTTTAACTACAAAACTACATTTACCATACTATCAAACAACATTAACAATTAATACAACATAATACATATAGTAAATATCTTGCGTAGAGCCATATAATATGCATTTTTCACATGTATGACCCTTTAGGAGTATCAGAAAGATTAGATGAGTTTTTAGGAACTAGCATATACCCGTATGAGGACCTTACTGCGATCTTAAGGTCGTTATTTAACACCGAAGTAAGGGAAATGATAAGACAAGCAGGAATAAGGGAGTGGGAATGCCGAAACCCCCAAAGCACCCCAGGGGATCAGAAATGGCCAAGCCAGGATCCCCGGTGGAATGCTCAGACAGAAGAAGGTAGGAGAAATATGATCCATATGAGGAATATAATAATTCAAGGCATAAAGGAGGCGGTGCCCAGGGGACAAAACCTAAGCAAAGTATTTGGGGAATGCCAAGGGAAGGAGGAAACCCCTACTGAATGGTTAGAGAGATTACGAAAGAGCCTCCAGGTATACTCCAGGACAGATCCTGATTCCCCTGTGGAGGAAGTTTTATTAAAAACCCAATTTGTGGCAAAATCATGGGAGGATATACGGAGGAAATTAGAAAAAATCGAGGGTTGACAGGAAAAAGGTTTGCAGGAATTGCTGAGGGAAGCTCAGAAAGTATATATGAGGAGAGATGAGGAGAAACAGAAAATGCAGGCAATAGTATTAGTAGCAGCAGTAAGGGAAGCTCAAAAACAGGAACCTCCCCAAGATCTAGGGAAAACATTAAAAAGGGTCCCACAGAAAAAGCCAGCCCTCCCTCAAAGGAGGACCCCTACTAATCAAGACGAGGGACCTGAATGTTTCTATTGTAAGAAGAGGGGCCACCTGAAAAGGGAATGTAAGAAGAGAATGAGGGATGAAAAAATGTTCCAGGAAGACTAGGGATGTCGAGGGCTTTTTATTTTGGGGTCCATAACATCTAAAGAGCCTGTGGTAAAACTTAAAATAGGACCTGAAGGGAAGGAGATAGAATTCCTAGTGGACTCTGGGGCTGAGAAAAGTACTTTTAAACAACTGCCCCCAGGGTGCAAAATCAGTAAGGATTCTATGATGGCCATAGGAGCGAAAGGGGAGCCCTTTAAAGTTCCCGTAGTAAAAAATGTAGAAACTGAATCTGAAAATAAGATTTGCTTAGGGGATATGTTGTTAGTTGAAGAATCTGATTATAACTTATTGGGCCGAGATCTGATGGTGGCATTGGGTATTAATTTAATAGTGAAAGACTCTAGATTAATAGTAAGTTTATATAAATGGACCCTTGAGGATGAGAGGAAAATTAATCAGGAGGTATGGCACATGAGAAGGGAGGCGGGGAAACTGGACATGAAACCAATTTCAATTGAAATTGAAAGACCAGAAGACCCCATAAGGGTGAAGCAATACCCTATCTCCCTGGAAGGGAGAGGAGGATTAAAGCCTATAATAGAGGATCTAATAGCAAAAGGGAACCTAGAACCCTGCATGTCCCGGCATAACACCCCTATCCTAGCAATAAGGAAAACAGATGGGAGCTATCGATTAGCTCAGGATTTGAGAGCGGTTAATGAGAGAACAAAGACACGGTTCCCCATGGTAGCAAACCCATACACTCTTTTGAACTGGGTCTCCCCAGAGGATATATGGTATAGTGTAATAGACTTAAAGGATGCTTTTTGGACCTGCCCTTTAGCAGAAGGGAGTCGAGACTATTTCACTTTTCAATGGGAAGACCCAGACACAAATAGAAAACAACAGCTGAGATGGGCTTCCCTCCCCCAGGGGTTTGTCGACTCACCTAATTTGTTTGGACAAGCCCTGGAACAGCTACTGAGCAAGTTTTCCTCAAGGGAGGGGACCAAGATCCTGCAATACATAGATGACCTGTTAATTGCAGGACAAGAGGAGGGGAAAGTAAGAAATTGCAGAACAAGGGGAAATAACCTGGCAGATCAGGAGGCAAGAAGAGCAGCGCTCCTTACCCTAAATGCTCCAGAAACCTTAGAGGGTGAACCCCAGGAATTCCCTCCCCATCCCTCTGAGAAAGAAATAGAGGAATTCAAGAAAATAGGAGGAGTACTAGAGGATGGGAAATGGAAACTACTTGATGGTCGAGAGTTAATACCAAAGGCCTATGCCAGAAAAATTTTAAGAAGGCTGCACTTCCAGACCCACTGGGGAAGCCAGGCCCTGGCTGAGCAATTCTTGAAGTTCTTTGTGTGTAAAGGTATCTATGAACTAGCGAAACAGGAGGTCCAGGGATGCATGATATGCCAAAAGATAAATAAATCTAGAACCAAGCAAGTATCACAGGGGGGACGTCCTTTAGCCTACCGCCCCTTCGAGAGGATCCAGGTGGATTTCACTGAGTTACCAAAAATTGGGAGCTATAGATACCTATTAGTGATAGTAGACCAATTAACCCACTGGGTAGAAGCATTCCCTAGTCCTCGGGCCACCGCTCAAGTAGTAGCTAAGAAACTGCTGGAGGAGATAATACCTAGGTATGGAATCCCAGGCTCCATAGATTCAGACCAGGGGACACACTTCACCTCCAAAATCATAAAACATTTGGCAAATGCCCTAGGAATTCAGTGGGAATACCATACACCCTGGCACCCCCAGAGCTCAGGACAGGTAGAGCGGAAGAATCAAACACTGAAAGCCCAAATATCGAAACTTATGCTTGAGACCAAGATGTCGTGGATAAAGTGCCTTCCCCTGGCACTTTTGAACATCAGGACTCAACTCCACTCAGGATCAGGGCTATCCCCTTTTGAGATGCTATATGGAATGCCATATGAACATGGAATGCCAGTGGAACATCCTCAAGTTGAGGATTGCCAAATACAATTTTATCTTGTATCAATTAATGTGATAAACGCCAATCATTTGTTTTAAAATTTTAAAAAGTTTAATAGTAAATAAGATGGTTATAAAAATAGAATTAGAGTAAAAATTGAACAATTTTAGAGGTAGGACAATACGAGACAATAAAAAACAAAGTT